>VYZP01068537.1:0-35961 GCA_013400635.1 Hypocryptadius cinnamomeus | reverse complement strand
GCCGAGCCGCTTCCCCACCGGCCCGGGCCTGCGGGCCATGTTGGCAGCCGGCGCCGCTCGCAGCGGTGCTGCCGGGGGCTGTTGCCGCCGTGTTGTCCACGTTAAAAGACTGACCCCGGTAACGGTGCTGTGCGGCCGGCGCTGTGTGTCTGGGGAAGCACAACGGGGAGGCACCCGGTGTTAGTGCGTCGCAAGGCCTGCGGGATCTTGGGCGCCTGGTTACAAAAAAATCACGTGTGCACGCACGCAGCTTTATGCTGATACAAAAATAGCGTTTCGAGAAAGGGAAATACCAAGTGTCTTACCCTTCTGGAGCCTCTGCGATGGCGTGCCAGCTGCCGGTCCGCCTTCGCCACCTCACCCGACCTCGCCACCCGGTCAGGAGATCCTAATCCACCTTTTTGTTCAGATCTTCCCTCGGGGGTCGCTTTTATGACTGCCTTCCCCCTGCTAATCTCCATTCCGACTAGTTTTGACTGTATCACATTAAAAAGAACGGAGAGGGTGGTAAGAAAAAAAGGGCAGAGATGGACGCACCGCCCGAGAACGCCGGGCGATCTGTTTACACTCCCTGTTGCCCGTGGCTGCCGAGCCTCCCCGTGCTCCCTGTCACCAGCGCCTTTCTGGGAAAAGAACTGTTCTGCTCTTGAGCGAGGGCTTTGTCCCCCCTGCCCCTGCAAAGCGCCCTGCCAGGCCCGGGAGGGATGTCACTGCCAGACCCACTCGAGCAGAGCCTAGGTCCGCTGGGACCTGTATGACTGGTGAGCAACACGAGGTTACTGTCGGTGTGAGGCAGGGGAGAGCACGGATCTGTAATGAAACGCTTGCGAGCAAAGTGAAGTGTTCTTCTGCCGTGTGAACAGCAGCGGGGGAGCAGAAGAAAGGTGCTGCATTGATAGTGTTGTCAAGTTTCACACATCTTTCTTCATGAATTTCATGATCAAGACAACAATTTTGGTATAATTTGCTTGCTGATTACACTTGAAACCGCTAGGTCCACCATATAAAGTTGTTGAGTTTGTCATTACAGTGATTTATTTCATAATTTTCAATCAGGTCTAGTTCAGTACATTTCCTAAAGTAGTGTGCAAACTTGCTACAGAATGTGATAAGCCAGCTGGCAAAAATACAATGTTCAAAATACATATTCCAGGTTCGCCAGGAATCTTTCCTCTTTGATATGTATGGAAACCAGGCCAAACATAATTTCCATATGTTTTTAGGGTGTTTTTCAATTACCAAACTACAACAATGCTTTTATAGATGGTTTGGAGCTGTCTGAATTTGGAGATGCATTTGATTCTTTAGCGCAGAAACATAGTAGGACCCACACCATCCTGATATGCAGATTTTTGTATTTCTTCGTGTCTATTTTTATTTTTTTAAGATAAAACACAATAAATTATCCTGAAACAGTGGAATTCACATCCCTCTTTATGCAGTGATTGAAATTGCATTTTAGATCTTCTCCTTATAGCCATGGGATAGGAATAACTTATGTGGGGGGAAGCACTTCAATAAATATGTCAACCATTGAGCTACTAGTGTCTTTACCTCATGTTTTTTATCACTGCTGATGTATACCAGCCACTTCAGGTTCACTGCATACACATTACTGAACATACAGGTATTCAAAGTAATATGATGTAAGAATGCTAAGATGCTTAGGCCAGTAACAGTATTTCCATATGAGAGTTGAATAAATAAATGAATAATGAAAACATGGGTCTGTGTGTAGAAAAAGTTGTGCTACATTCACAAACTCACAGTCTGGAGACGCAGGAAAGGATTGTTTCCAGTTTTCTGGAACAAACTTGCAGGGACTGATGTAAGTGTGTATCCCTCAGTAACTGGTCTGTATAATTTATTGGATCCTATTCTTTAAAGACATAAGCATTTAAAGCTTGTGCTACATTACACATCTAAGTAGTTTTGAGTTCAAGTCACTTCACATTTCTGTAACACTTGAGAGGTTGACCATCTTCCTCCTTTATTTCCTGTAGAGCAAATTTAAGTATTTTAATTTGCCTTGCTGATTTTTACTCCACATTTAAATTATCTTGTTTTTCTTCTTCAAATTTATCAAAAGAGGCAGTTTCTTTTGGTAAACCACATACAAAAATTCTTTTGTTTTTTTATGTGTATAATTTCAAATGAGTAATTTGTGACCCATGTTTGTTTTCCCATCAGCTTCACCACATTTTGCTATATGTCCAGACCTAATCTTTTTCATCTCTTGACACCCATACTCTTGAGTCTTGACTTCAAGACTTGAGTAACTTTCACTTCAGCCTGTGGACAGCTAATTATTGCATCTAACTAAATAGGGACCTTCCCATGACCTGTTTCTCTCGCTGCTTGTAAGCTCAGATACCACAGGCAACCTTCCCTTAGGGAGCTGGTAACTTGAAGTCTCTTCCTTTTCTTGTAACACCGGTGATGTGTCTTGCCAAAACTCAGAGCGTGATGTATCAGCAGCCCTCCCTGCAGCCAAAGAAGGCTAGACGCAGCTTGCTGTGAAGCCTGACAACTCCACTCCATGTGTCAGCCTAAAGGGAATCAAACAGGAGCAATGAAACCTGTTTTCTACCTCCAGAGTCTGTAGCTTCTGGCGCTCACTGGTACAGGAGTAAAGGAGGAGCGGTAGCACAGCTGGCCTGGCTCAGGTCCCATGGTTTTACTCTTAAGAGCAAATGTTTCTTGTGCAAACTTGTCCCAGCTTATTTTACAACCCTTCAGAAACTGCAATGTTGAAACTACTTTCATTTTAGAACGCATTTCAATGCCTTTTTCAAGTGACAGAGCTGATCCAGCAGTCATTAAAAGGACAGTGTTTTGTTGCTTACAGGAGTCTGGATTTGAAGATATCCTGGCTTCATGTCCCTGAGCTTGGCAAAAGCATTAACTCTTATCATCTTAAAGTAGTCTGTCTCTCTAGTACAATTTCATTCTGAACAGCAAAAAAGCTTATATAGTTCTTCTTTATAGCTGTAAAAGAGGTCATAAACATGAAATATGGATAGACAGATCCAACTCTCAACCTACTATCTACTTATTTGTGCACTGTATGTTCTTAGGGCAAAACACTATCAAAAGTGAAGGCTGCCTTTGAGAACTTCATCTTTAGCCCCCAGGGCCAGACACATATAGCAGGGCTTTCTGTAACCAAGGGCTGACAACCTCCATGGCAACCCAGAGTGATCTTGGATCTAAAATGTCTTAGATCAGACCATTTTGGAAATCAGCATCCTTAGCCCTTGATTCCTCCTTCTTTAAATAGAGAATAATGAGCTTTCTAACTGTGGTTTGATATCTGCTAATCATGAGGGTTGGGTACAGGTAGTTTTTAAAAAGTGTAGAATTCTGGTTCAAAAGCAGAACATAGTATCTCAAATATGTGTAGATGATGCAAGGGCAAGCATGGCCAACTTCACTTTTCACATTAGAAGAAAAAAGAAAGTAGGAGAGCATGTGTCATTTTGATCTAATGTTTGCCTGAAGAGCACAGAGAAGCCACAGCTGCTCATCCTTCAGCGAAGGAGCTTGTACCCACTTTGTAGGTATAAACAACAGTGTTCTCTGTTTCTGTAGGGAGCACAGGGCAGTGCTTTGTGATATGTGTGCAGCTCTGTGCACTCAGTCATTACCAGTCAACGTGACTGTTCATACTGTAATAATAATCTCCTTTCTGTTTTTAAAGTGCATAAGATTTGTGCACTGCAGTAGCAAAATTGTGCAATGCTGGCATAAATAATCTGTTCTGACAGCCCCTCAGGGAGTAACTCCTGTAGACAGGATGTGTGAGTATTATCCTGGGATGATCTGATGCATTGGTAAGTGCACTGTAACAATGGAAACATGGGATGGGCCACAAGTACAGTACCATGGCTTTGGTGGGCAAGCTTAACTGGATTGGCAAGGTAATGCAGCTCAATTTCAAAAGGGAAGGCAAAGAAGCTAATAGTCACTGTAGACAATCAGAATTCCCCATGTTGTACTAGGAATACCTTTGGTAAGAGACATCCTGAACTTAAAGTGAAATCTTTTCATTTCTTATTTTGCTCTGCATGCCATTTGTAACAATAATCTGTTATAGCACTATTGGTGCTATATGCATATATCAGTAAGAAATCACACTTTCATGATGCTGACTCATAGCCATTTAGAAGGGAAGACTCATTAAGGGAGTGCAAATTAGCCACACTGTCCAAAGGAGATTGTTCTTTATGTTTTGGAATCAGGATGTGAGCAGCAATCCCTCTTTCCTGCTGCTCTTGGCAGCATCCTTCAGGAGGTGGACAGACAAAAGTCTATTTCAACAGCCCTGTAGGACAGAATGAAAATCTTGTTCTCCTGGCCTTTGTCTGCCCTAGGCACACATACATCAGCTGGTGTACACATTTCTTACCTGTATTTAGGTACTGCAAGAAATGTTTGGCTGTGTACCTGGTTCTGACACGTGGTTGTGGCTGTTCACAATGACAAGAGCTTCTGCACATTCTGTATAAGCCTTTAGTTACTACAGATCAGCTTTACAGCTGGACTTGTGTTACACAGGAATATTTTAGGGCACTGAATACTGCATCAAAACACTGCGGCCTTATGGCACAGAGTGCTGCAGGCACATGGTTGGTTTTAAGTATATTCTATCCATACCACACCAGTTCCCCCCAGACAATATAAAGCCAGTATAAATAACTGGGAACTCTGTACTCTGGGTAACTCACCAGAAGTGCCATCATGTGCTCCTGCCTGGTAGGTGATCCAATGCCACACAAATCAAATGTTAATGATCTTGTCAGCATGTCCTTTCTAAAGCTGAAATTTCATAATTGTCTGAGTTTTACTTCTGTCTGACATACATATTAGCATAAAGAAATCTAATATTTACCACCACAGCTGTTTCTGACCTCCTTCCCCATCTGCAGCCCCCCAGGGACACCATTCAAATAATGTCTTGTGTAAACAGCAGTTGGCAAAAATCCTGAAGTCCCTTCTACATCAGGTATGACACATGCTGTGTCACTGTGACACACATATCTTGATTTTCTTCAAAAAATTATTTCCTCCAGGTAATGTTCACCGAGGTAACTGAGCAAGCTGAGGGTGTTCCTGGAGGGCCTTACTTATCTCTGGCTGGACACAGCAACAGTCTTTGTGTTGGCTGCAGGGGACACAGGTGTGGAGCTGCAGGCTGAGCCTGGCCCTACCCCTGGTGGTCCCAGGGAGAGGCCCAGTGGTCTGTGTTGCTCTCTGGGGACTTGTTAATGAGATTTGCTGAATGCAAGGCCTGTGCAGTTGATCCCTAGTCCACACATTCCCAGCTAAAGGAGAATACCACGTGGGGATGGGCGGAGGCCAGGCAGCAGCACTGTCTCTCAGGTAAAGACTCGTCTGGCAGCAGCTCCCCCAGGACAGGGCTGGGTCCCAGCTGTAGCCTCCCCATGGCACTGCTTGGGGACCTCTGCCTTGGCTCCCTGACTCTGTGTCATTTCCAAGCCCTGGCAGCCAGACCTACCAGTGGTGGGATCTTCTCAGGACCTTTATAAAATGGGCACCATTTTTACAGCTGGCCTGCACAAATGAGATGGTTTCTAGTATTTTCTTTCAATCTGTGTCAAAATCTTGAGTTTCCAATAGCACTTGAAAAGGAAAATGCCACACAACGAGCAATCTGGTCCTTATCGCAGCAGCTTGGTCTCTGTACCCAAAATTTAAGTTTCAATCAATTTAGTCTTGGATGACTTTTCAACTTCAGATAAACCTTGTGTACTTAACAGCTTTCAGAAAATATCTGCAATTAAATATGATACTTTGAATTAATTTCAAAATATCTGACTTGGTATGGCACACTTCCAAAGATAATTTCATTAGGGTTTTTCTTTCTGTGACTGTATCTGAAAGAAAATGCTGAAACTTTCTTCTCCTAAGTGGCTTCCACTGAAATCAATGGAGCAAACAAAGAGGTACAGTCTGCTGAAGGTATCATTTTCTTTCCATAGACCAAATCTAAATATAGGGCCATTGGCTGATCATCTCTGCTAAGAGTTCTGAAAAGGAGTATATCTTATAATCTTTAGTTTTCTAGTCAGTGGCTTGAGCTTGGCCTTGTGAGTGGTGGTTTGATGTCATTCATGAGAACCATCAGTTGTCAGTTCTGGCCAAATCTGAATAGACTTTGTTGTTTTTCAATCTGGAATGGCAGCGAAAGGTTTGGTGAGAAAAGTCTCCACCTGCAGATGTGCTGGGTGTCACCATCATCAGCTGCAATGAGCTGTCAGAATCTAACCCTCAATGACAATATCAGGTGAAGAGATAAAGTTGTAACTGTTGTATACTGAAAGTTCTGTTGATGTAGGGACCAACATTCCTGATGACCTCAAGAGAAAGAATAAAATTAACTTCTTCTGAACAGAAGGATCGTGAAAGCATTAACCTAAAGAGGTGTGTCATAGTGAAATAAAACCAACAGCTATGGTACTTAATTGTTTTTAGAGGTTACTTCAGGCATGTGTTCCACCAGTTCTACTATCATAGCCAAGTTGAAATTCTCTCAGCAAACAAAACAATCCTTCATCCATATCAGGATGTAAAGCTGCAGGAGAGAAGCCATGTTAGTAGTAGGTAGGTTTGCAAATATCCATTTAAAAATAGAAATGTGCAGGGAAAACCTCTTCCTTTTGAAGAAAAGAAACTTATGCTGCAAGTTTCCATCTGGGTTTGTATTTGCATATACAAAAAAGTAGAGATAACATTTTCAGAATATCCCAGTGGTCCTAGTGTTAAAATTTTTTTTAAATGGGTGAATATCTCTGACTACACAGTGTCCAGCATAGCAGCATGGTAAAGACAGACTGTTTGTGACTAATTAACACCCATTTGCAGAACTTCTGGGGCCACTAAGGCAAGCAGAAAACTATATCCCACCTTATATTTGGAGAAAATTTGCCTCCAGTGTGGCATTAACTTCCCACAGAGCATTTTCTCTGGTGAAAAATATCTGGACATTAAATATTCCATATGCAATCACCCGATGACAGACAAATCTAAATTTTCCAATCAAAAAGTATTAAATTTTCCAAATATTTTACGTTTTTGTTGAAAGAAACCAAAACCAAAACTAGGAGAGTTTCAGTCTGCTCTGGTCTTATCAGAAATTAAACTTTGTAAAAATAGTACCAGGAAGATGTCTGAGAATCATTTGGCATGTTAATTGAACACTACAAACAGGATCCAAAAAGTCAACCCAGCTTGACTGCATTATCACAGCTGATACATTATTCTTAGGTTACAGAATGGTATTTTTTGAGGTTTTCTCCATTTTTCAGTCTCTCCTTTAAGTGTGGGTCATGCTGGCAGCTTCTGTGAAGTTGTTGCTTTTTGAAACTTAGAAAAATTATTTGACATTTAATGTTTGATTTTTTTCCCCTCTGCTCCTTCCCAGACATAGTCATCCTCAAATAAACAACTTGCTGTTAAAGAAGGTGTTACATTGGTTTCTGTCATAACATGCTGCATCTATCCTAACTTCAACTTTAAAATGTAGTTCTAATGTAGCAGCTCTTACTGGTGATTTTCCTCCTAATTTACATCTGCATTTGCTCCACCCCCAGTGCTCACTGAACACTGAAAGCGTCATATTAAGAAAGCTTAAAGAAGCCATATTTATCACATTTTTTCTGTCTATAACATATTTAATCTTCAGCAAATGACGCTTTTCTAATCCATTTCTTACATTCTTGAGATGCATGGCTCATGTCTCAGACATAGTTCTCATTGTGCTTTGAATTGGATTATTTAAGCAGCACGATTAAATCCCTCAAAGCTTTTATTGGCAGACTATCATTCCAGCTACACTCAGAAGTTTTCTTTTCTTCCTGGGCACTTTGCGTAGTCCCAATGGCAGAAAGGCTTTTTGGAAGGATGCGTGGCCAAAAACAAGACCAGGGCCCACACATCACACAGACAGCAGGATCATCTACCGAGGTTCCACACTAAAGGGTCCATATTAGCAAGAGCTTTTATCAATATTTCTTATCAGAAGAACTCATAGGTGATCCCGATATTATTTTAAAGCTAATCTAACATTTTCCAGGAAATAGTGGCAGAAGCGCCACATTTTTCCTTGTTCCTGGGAAGTAAAGCGGTTCAGGGTTTCAGATTTCTTCCTACCTCCTCACCAGGGCAAGTCGAATCTTTGATCTCTGGGTGGGAAGAATGCAGATTTTATGGCATGACAGTTTCTCTGAAGACTTGAGTGCTGACTTTCTTTTCAGTATTGGCCTGAATCCATTAAACCATACATGAATGCACAATACTAGAAAATTTCCACTGCAGTCTGTTCTGTGGCTGAATCAGTGCAGAAAGATTGAAGTCAACAATTTCTTCTGTCATGTTTTGGTCAATAATTCTGCTGCTCCAGATCCATTCCTGGTACAACTCCAGCACTGCAATGTGGATAGATGCTGTATTTTTATTTTTTTCCCCTGAATTAAATTGTCTAACCAAAAAGATGACAAATCTTCAAACGTACTTTGTTTAAGCAAGGCTGAAAATGTCACTTAACAAAGACAAACTGAAGAATTTTAATTTAAAATTTACTGCAGGTTTGCTGACAACTGATTGTTACGTCCATCTATTCTGGGTTAAGACAATAATCATAAATCAAGGTGAAAGACAAGATCAGTTAAATAAAGCTACTTGGAAACATTTACTTTTTTCAGATACACGTTCGAGGGCTTCTAGGTAATGCCTAGAATGCCTAGTCTAACAATGGTCTGTTGACAACTGTATGATGACTTGGGCAGATAAAGGAATGGCAATGAGTGAAAACTGCCCGATTTCTCCTCTAAGTGCTCCTCTATTCTTGTGTTATATTACTGCATTGCCTCTGGTTCCAAGACCCAAGCAGAGCCAGCTGAAGTGGGCAGGCAAATTTACCGATGTTAACTCATGCCTTTTGCATTTTCTTTCACCGAAGTCAAGGATATCTGCAGTATTCTAAGGGCTGATGTGTGGTTTGGAGATGAAAGATAAAACTTACCGGAGGATCCAGTGTACTGATTCATAACCTAGGTCATGGTGCTTTAGAAAGTATACTCTGATTTTTTTTTTGTTTCCATGAAAAGATGTGAAAACCGCTGTCTGCGTTGCCGAAGGGACTCCGCACTGGTGGGACTGTCACCACTAGGTGGCAGGAACCTGATGCAGCAGAAAACGTCTCAAAAATGCTAAACATTAGTGCTTTGCTGAACAGCTGCCATCCAGTAACGGGAAAGACTACCACCGCCCCACCACCACGCCAGCCATCAGCACAGGACTCGTCTGGAGAGCCCACTTCGTTCTGGTTTGCACAACAGTCTTCTGAATAATGGGAGAAGGAGGATGTGTTTGGAACAGAACCTCAGTGTTGCCTCCTCCCCCCAAGCAAAATGAAAATCCGTTGCTAATAAGTGAGGGGGGTTTCTCTATTTCTGTAGCATTTAAAGAAGTATTTAAAGCACAATTTTTTTTCTCCCACTTGGAGCTGCAGAGATGTGGACAGCTAGGACCACATCATAAAAGTAAGGTTAGCTGGCTGCCATCGTGGTCCCATGCCCTTTGGCTGTGGCCACACAGCTCACTCAGTTCCACCTTGTGTTTAGGCCCCAAGGTTTAAAGTGAAGTATCTCAGCAGCACTGAACCTGCACTGCAGCTCTGGGGAGAGGGGGCTGCTCTCATGCTGTCCTCTGAGCAGACTGTCAACCTGGAAAACTCCAAATAATTGCTCTCCAAATAGGTATTAGAGATCCCAAGGTAATTCCAGTTAAAACAAGTGATCCTCAAGATTTCTTTAGGGATATGCAGTCTAGTATTCTGCTGATTTATTATTCAGATTTGCTAGTATCTAATCCATTCCTTTAAGCATTTCTAGGTAAATATGGTAATTCATCTCTCCTAAAATACAGAAAAGCTGGCCTTGCTATTTACAACAACGGAGACTAAGAGACACAGAAATACATTTTGGTTAGGTTTGCAAGTCTTGATTAATCTTCTGTAACAATTTGTTTCTACATTATAGATGTAGAAGGCACTTTAAAGAGAGAGAATATCTGCTTTAAATGTGGTATCATATATGCAGAAGGCACTCAAAATAAAGAAAATTAAGGCCCTTGTACTAAAGCACCTATGCTTTAAATGAGATTAAGTGCAGGATAAGATGACAATAAACAAAGGGTTGGATGAAAAGCTGGCAGTGATGAACAGTCAGACTTAATAATATGACCATATCTTATTTCCTCCTCAGATTTTTTTAATACAGTAAATTTATTGTAATAGGATTTCTGGACAGCATCCACTTGAAAGCCTGCACAGAGGTTAGCAACAGAAGACTGCAAAAAAAAAAAAAAAATTGAGGCATGTCAAAAGATTTTAAGGAAGTCTGAGGCTGCAGGAAGAAAAAAGATCAGAGACTGTTCCTTTAAAAGTAGGTTTAACAATTCCCAGTTCTTACACAGACAGCATACTTTAATATACTATTCTAAGTTCCTGAGTCATTTGTGTCAAATGTGAATTTGGTTTGGTTTCCTGGAAGTGTGATGCTACACCCAAACATTGCAGTCAGGAAGTTATGCACATGAAGCCAGTCAGAAACTGCGAGGGTAAGGAGTTCCTTAGAGGAAACTTGATTTTTTGGCAGAAAACAAATTTCTCAATTTTGGCCAGTGAGGTAAGAAAGGGGGGAAATACGCTTTTATGTGTAACATGGAGGAAAGCAGACTATTTCTGAGAAAAACCTTCATTTTGCTAAAACCTGAGTTTTCATTAGTACGAGCTTCAGTCATCAACTCTCAAACATTTCTAAGGCATTTTGTATATTCTCACACTGCAAGTCCTTTGCCCAAGAAGTACTACAATTTACATGCAGTTGTCAATTATATGCCATTTAGCAACAGATTTGTTGTGGACACTTAGAAACCCGGAAGGTTGAAGCTTGCACAGGGCAGGAGCTTGCTCAAGGGCCTTTGCTTGTAGCAGGATTTCAGCTCAAGCAGAGATGTTTCACCATCCTATTCCCCCGTCTGTGGAGCAGAGCTTGGTCTCACCCTATTTCCCATTGGAAGTACCCAGCCTCTGTGAGACACCCAGCTTCCCTGGTGTCACAGCAGTGACACGGGCACAACTGATGCAGGAAGCAGCCCAGGGAGCAGACCTTGAAACAGTACCTGCAGGGTGAATTACTGGGACTCNGACTCAGTATTTGCAAAATATTAAAACTATCCTTAAAAAAAAAAAAAAAGAAAGAAGCCTTCCAGTTCACATCAGGGATGCACAATCAAAACTCTGCAAATGCAAAACATCCAATACTCACACTCTTTCTTTCTAAAGAGGGGTGGGAATTTGCGCTGTTTCACAGACAATTGGTGTGTGCTATTTTTGAGATCAAAAGAGAGAGGCACTCCTTGCATCCAGACCCTGGAAAGTGCAGCCCTGGACTTCCTCACAAAAAACTGCTTTTCCCCTCTCTAGCCCCACCCTTCACATGCCCCAAACCAGAGTGCACAAAGATACAGCATTTCTTTTCTGCTCAGCTTTCCTGAGCAAAATGGCACATTTGTTAGCGTTGGTCCTATTACATTTGGATCTGTGTTACAATGAAAGAAACTAGTTTTCACCAAATCTTGCTAGGACAACCGCTGGGCTTATTAGATCTTTTGTCTGTTACAGCTAAAAATCTATCTAGAGGTCAGCAACTGGAAATCTGCTGTCCCAGAAGAAGCAATAGGATCATTAGTATTTTATATTCCTGAAGGAAAGTGTTTTCTTAGGTCAAAAGGTTGCATGATAGTGCTGTTTAAGGTGCTACACCAAACATCTGTACTCATTCCCATTAACTGCGACTGCACTGGATCAGTATTCAAACATTGTAATTTGTTCTCTGTGATACCACCAAGCATCTAAAAACTGTCTCTAAAACCTGGGTGGTTAATGTGAACCAGGCATTTTTAAATAGATCAGCTGGCCCACCCATGATTATAAGCCTGAACATAAGGCAGCATGTTTTACAAGGTCAGTTCCAATTAAAGCTCCTCTCCCAACCCAAATATCTTTAATCTCCAAAGACTACTTGTATGCATCATTTCACTTATGCAAGTCTGTTTTGTGATTACTTCCAATTACTTCCCTGCCCACATAGCTTTCTCACCCTCATCCGTCACGGTTACGAGTACACACGCAGGGATGTAAGTGGCCCTTGTGTACTACAGCTGCTTTCCTCAGGTGCTCCTTTGTAAGGCAGCCTTCACAATGTGATTTAATACTTGAGAGCAAGCTGGCATGTGGGGGAAGGGGAAGGAACTGCTCAGACGATGATGCTTAGTAGATCATGTTCCTGCTATTTTAGTTACTAGTTTCACTTTTTCTCTCTACAGTGTATTCACAAGCATGAAGTTGCAGTTACTAAAAAGGGCACAGGAGAAGGGTTTTTGATAGTGAAAATAAAATGAGATTTTAGTCTTAAACGTGGATTAGTGTCAAAACTCCTGATCTATACTGGAGGAAGGCTCAAATGTCAAGGATAGATCTTGATCTTAACTGTCTGCGTGGAAACCTGAAGTAGCCCCATAATTTGTCAAATGTTTTGGTGGAAACCTCAGTGAGAGCACAGTGTGAATCAAAGTGCTCAATACAGGACCAAGAATGGAAATTTGTTCCAGCCCATTTTAATTAAAAAATAAGTTTTAAAAACATTAATACTTAAATGTTTTTAAAACTTTAATTTTAACAGCAAAGGTCAAGCAGGACACCACTTTAGTATTTGAACAGAGAAGAAAGGCATCTGTCTCCAAACTCTACCACAATATGCAGATTTCTTTCTTACTTTTCAACAGGCATAAGAAAGGATGGGCTTCTGCAATTGTTCTATGCCAGGAAAGGGGAGTGATTCCATCTGATTCAATATTTGAATGCTTTGCATCAGCACCATAGGACAAAGGAAGGTGGGAAACAGCCAGTCTCCTGACCTGACTGCCCTCTCTCTGGGAGCTCTCGTCCAGCACCAAGCTGCCACGTACCCCTTGGTGCATCAGAAGAGGGAAGGCGGGGAGGGAGATGGCCAAGCCTGTGGTGCTCCCATCCCATCTGTCATCCAGTCCAGTGGGACACTCACTCCTCAGGAGAGCAGAGCAAGCAGAGCAGCCTTCAGGCTATAACTGGCTTTTCTGAGACATCTCTGCTCAGCTCGGGTGTGCCCAAAAATCAGACCCAGTGGAGTTGCACCAGTATGTGTGAGAGCAAATTATGGCCCTGGCTTTTTAGTTTCATTGTTTTGTGTTGGTGATGCAATATGACTAATTTGTTAGGAATAATAGTGCTGCACTCAAATCTGCCCCTCTCAGAAATATATTCCATGCAGGCTCATTAAGGGCAACCGTTTTAGAAAAACAAATGCAATTTGCCTTAGTTCCTGAGAGCAAAATGACTTTAAAGTAACAGATACTCCTTTCAAACTACACCATCTTGCTGATGTATTAGGTGTAGTATTAGGTAGCATCATGCCTCGTTTAAATAGTGTTCCTCAAAAAAAAAAAAACTACAAACATTTTTTATAACAAAATGGTCTCCCGTAAACAGACATTGCCTACTGAGGCCTGGAGTTTGGTGGTGTGGGACTGTCAATGCAGTATTATAGAAATAATTGGGGTCTCTGTGCTCCCAGTTGGGATTGGGGGTGAACTATGAAATTCCTCTTCTGTTTCTCTCTGACTATTGTGTCAAGTATGTGAATTTCTGGAGAACTTTTCTTTCATTGGCATAGAAAGATGTGAATATCTGTATTAGTTCACCTCACCCAAAACACAAGAGGCCAGAAAGGTTTTACCTGTGTGTGTCCTCCAACAGGTTTAGTCTCCATGATTCCTACAGGTATACAAATCTAGCCTTGGATGTTAAGCATGAGTTTCCTAGGAAAGCTGGTGATTGGAAGAACATGAATAAGAGTGTCATAAAATGGCAAACGTTCTGGAACAATATTCACTTCAAGATAGAAGGAATTCCTTCAAATATGGAAATTTTTTTGGGAATGCCTAAGAAATTTTCCATTGCCCTTATAGCAGTTTATGTGAAAATTCTGCCTCACTGCTTCCCATAATTTTTCAATTTGAAAATTTTGTAAGGTCATATTAAAAAACAAGAGATACTAGTAAAGATACCTTGCTAATTTGGTATATTTATTACATGTGGCTGCATAATTAATTTAGATTTTAAGGAGAAAAAGAACAAGTGTATACGTTTGAATGAAACAATACAGCATATATTTATCATCAAAATTTGCTGCATTGAGTATATTTTTTCTACTTCTTACAGAACATCTCCAAATCATGTCTGATCTCTGCTAGAATTCATACAATGAGTAAATTAGCAGACAAACTGTAACTGAAGTGTTATCCCCAAAAAACACACTTGTTTGGAGACCATGTCTGTGCTTACTTTCTGCAGGAGCTGCCCATGTCCTGAGGAGTCAGTAGTTATACTGGTTATGACTAAGGTAGGCCTTTGGAGCAGATGTTTGTATTGATTTGATTTTGAGGACACACATCACTGTAGTGTCCAAGTCACCTTAGGCAGCATATTTCAGGACTATGTATAAAGAATATTGATTTTTGGATGCCTGTTTCTAAATGGAGAAAACGCAACATCTGCATCTTTCTTCTCCCTGAACTTGCACCTGGTATTTCTAATTCCCTCCATGCAGACTGGCTATAAAGCACTTTCTTCTGTTATTCCCTCTGCGTGTTTCTAGTACTTGATCCCACAGAAGTCAACAGCACGATCTTCATGTGCACAAGATCAAGCCTTGAAGATGTAGATTAAGACCAAGGTGAAGGAGATTATCATGCACTACTCCTGCTTCACATTTTCATACTGAAAGCCCCTTTCTGCTAGTAAACTGTGTACAGTGCTTTGTCCAGATAAAAATACTTTGGAAGAAGCCATGCTGTTGCAAAGGATCAGACAGAAAATATCTGTCCCTCACACATTACCCCTACAAGTTCATTCCTGATTCCCTGGGCATCATCATAGAAACAGAAAACAGAGTGAAAAAACCAAATGGTCCTGTGAGAAGAAAGAAAATGTATCACAGCCTAATCACTTAGACCTTAAGGCAGAAACAAAGATTTATGCTGGGTATCCTTGTCACTTTGAACACTGGTATTCACTGGTATTTTCTACTGAAAATTATTTTCTTCACATATTTTTGCAAGTGCAGCTTGCAAACATGACCACAGTATAGGCTCAGGTTTAAATTAGCAGTAAGTTGTGGTGTGGAGGCTGTTGTGTGATGGTGCCCAGTGACACTTGTGAATTGAGATAACCACTGCAAGGAGTGAACATTGCACGTGGCCTCCTGTGACACACTTTGCTCTGCTTCTTTGAGCAACATAGGAATGGCCAGACTAAATAAAGGTCAAAGAGTGGGCCCAGCTCACCATGCAGAGGCATATAGCATATTTAAATTTGCACCTCAAATTTTTATCCAAACTGCTCATATAAGCTACGCTGATGGATAAAGGATACTTGCATTAAAATCTTTACCTCGCTGACAAATAATAGGATATTTTAAAAGTCTTGCAATTGTAGCACTCCAGTTAGATGATGTATGACTAAGTGAAGTGATTATGGAGAGAGAATATTTATACTAGTTGATTGGTTATGTTCTCTATTAGTGTAGGAAACCCATCCATTATGCTTTAGCAAGACATACGGAAGGTTTTAAAAGTGCCTTTGGCATTGGCACCTAATATGAAATATATTGCAACATAAAGTTCTTTCATAAAATCTATCCTGGTTTATCACAGCCACATTAGGAAATCAGCAGAGATTATTTTTGTGAGCAAAAGGTGCAGAATTTGGCCCAGCTTTTGATTGCCTGAATGGATCTATGCAATTGCTATTGCATTTATTTCTGTTTGTGACTAAATGCAAGTTGCTTTCTATGGGAACATGAATTGTGCCCTGTGTATTATTTACATGTGTTGAAAGAAGCATTGATGTACGATAGGAGCCAGTATAAAACTACCAGGGGAAGGCTATTAAGACACGCTGAACTCATTAGGTAAATTTATCTTGTATTATTTTCAGTAGAAGTCCAGATGACTGTGTATCCTCGTTACATCTCCCTGAACTTCCAAAAAAACTTTAAAAGGCCTAAATTATCAAATTATTCATCTTTCAAAAACCAAGTAAGTTTCATTGACAATCTAACACAACTCTGAGGGGCCGTGGAGGCTGCCTCTGTAGCTCAGTGGCTGCAGCAGTAGGAAGACCCAGACCAAATCACACCTTCAGGCTGCACATCCTGCCTTCCCAGCTGAATGCCCTTAATTAAGGCAGAGTTACTCTGTGTGTAAGAAAACCTCTGCAGCAGAAGAGGTAGTACAGTAAAATAAGTTGAAAGCTGGTCTCCAGCAGAGGATGTGTGGAGTCAAGCATCCTCAGGCAGCAGAAGACATCCAGCCTGGGTTCACCACATCTTCGGAATGTTTCTCTTCAGGAGAACGAAAGGAAGCAGAGATGTTGGCAGCAAGAATTCTTGAGCAGAGGCATATGTACCACAACATCCCTTAGGAGGACAGACTCCCTAATTGCTGTAGCTTTTATAGCTCCCCTGGCCAGGTACCTTATTGTCCCTCATCTCCACGAACTGCCATGGCTCAGAGCTGACTCCAGTAGGTGACAGCTGATAATTTATGAAGCATTTCATCTTGACCTATAGCAGGGGTTTTTCTATACTGCAGTGAAAGTCAAAACTCAGTTCTAATGAGAACACCATTAATATCTACACAGATCTCCCAGCTGAACACCTCCCATTCCTCTGCACCAGTACTTGCTCCACTCTGGCATCACACTTCCACAGTCATCTTCCCCACCACTTGAGTGTGAAGCACTCTCAGGGTGCCAGCTAACCATCATCTTCTTCTAGCACCCTTTTCTCTTCTCAAATGTTGTTTGCTACATGACACTTGAAATCGAAACAGGCAAGATCACCCTGACTGATTTTGCTCTATCCCACTGGCCCCTGACATCTTTTCACTTGGAAAACAATGAGATACTGACTGTGGCTGGGGAAACTGGGACCTGCTGGGTGAGTTACACAGCAATTATACCTATTTCAGGATAATTCAGGTACACCTCATTACTCCTGGTGTATCATTGATTTTATTGCAATTAAATCCTGGAGATTTCAGGCTCGGCTGAAATGTCAAATATCAATTAAAACAAAAAAAACCAACTCAGACATTCCCAAAATAGATGTTTCCTGGAGATGCTTTAGCAGCTCTTCTGCCCTCCCCTGCTTTTTGATCACCAGCTCCAATGAACATCAAACTGAAATCTGCCTCTTGTAGTATAAAAATGTCATCCAAAATGGCTGCAAATCACTAACACTTCAACCTTACCAGCTAAATTTATGCACCTTAGCTATACACAGGGAGAGATAGATATGCTGTGCCAGCATAGGTCAAGGACAACATGCTAGGTAAAATTATAGTAGTAAAATTATAGTACATAATAGGAGATGCTTCTCAGGAGTCAGACAAGTTTTGACACAGAGAAGAAAATAAGGTAGTGCACCAGGTGCCTTTCTGTCCCTCCTTACTAGTGCTGGTGTCTGAGCTCTGTGAACTAGTTGTGTTGACTGGAGCTTGTCTGTGGACTTAATGCAAAAGGCCATGATGGCTGATGCTAAAAGCCAGGCTCTGAGCTGGAAGATCCCGTAATGCTGTTCTTACCTTCTTGACTTTCCTGTGTTGGGTGAACATGTCACCCAGATTCTTCAATGGGAATTAGTTCCATTTGTTGTGTTAACTGACCCAAGAAGAGCTCATTGCACCAATGCCACTATCATGCTCACACAGGAGGATCTGTGCTTGTTTCCAGTGCACAGGTGCAATCTGTCGTCCACACCCTAGGAACAGCTTCTCTCCCTTCTTCTGCTCCTGCACAGAAGAAAGAAACAGTATTTTCTTAAAGGACGTGTTAAACATCATTGATTAGCCTTGAGATCTAGAGGGTGAACATTTAAAATACTCATCTTGTGCTGATCTTGTTAGACACTGTTTGAAAACCAAGAGTTTACTAGCTGTGTTTGTTGTGTTGTCATTTAATTAGGGAGTTAGCTCAACGTTCCAGTATCAACAAAGCCAGCAAATATTTAATGAGATTGGCATGCTTATTTCTTCATTGCTTTGCTATAGGGGAGAAGACACTTTAGAGTCTGTCTTTCCATTTAATATTTTGTAACAAAGCAAAAGAGTCAAGTTATTTAAATTGCCCATGTGTGTGTTGAAAAGAAGGTTGGTAGAAGGCAAGGCAACAGGAGGCTAAAACACCTTGTCTCAGCATTATATGAACACAGCTGGATTATGGCAAATTGATGTTCTAGGCAAAATACAACACAGAATTCCCTGAGGCTTTCTCTGCTCCCCCAAGGACATCCAGCGTCTCCGCTGCTCCATAGAGAGCAATACGGTTACTCTTGGCTTTTGGAGTTGGCACTCTAATTTGCCTTGGGCTAGTCTTTGGGGTAACAGTGGGCTCAGGCACCATTGCACCCATTATGCACTCATCCTACACAGATGTTTCTTCTGACCATGAGATCTAGAGATATGTATGAGCTTCTGTTCAGATGCAGTCATGCAGCTCCCAGACAGAGAGACTGAGATTTAGACCCAGTAGAGCCACCACATCTAGCACAGGGGCAGCTGGGAGCATTTGCTGTGGATCCATTTCACAGAGAGTGAGATGTACCCCAGCTATGAACAGAAAGTACAGGCAGCAGCCCTGGCGACCTTTGCAAGGCTGGGCTTCCTTCCTTTGTTCCAGCATCCCCCTGGCACACTGAAAGATTGGGAATGGAAGACTGCTTCAGATGTAAAGCATCCATTTGTATTTAATAGCTAGCATTGATTTCCAATTTCATATCTGCTGCACAGTAGCCACTGGCCACATTAAAATTCATCATCATCTTCACTGCACCTTCCAATTCAGGTTCTACCATCACCCTTAATGAATCAATTCATGTCAGCATACAATGCATAATTTTTTAACTATTCTCAGTGACTTTGTGAAGTTAAATCAGCTGGACTTTGAACAGCCTGATTTTAGTTTGTGGGGCTAGGAAGATTTTAATATAAAACAAACAGTTCAATGACTTGTTCAACCTGTATTGAAAAACTTGGTATTGGACTACTCTCTGTCCTTAAACCACACATGTTTAATGCATGATAATAGTATTTATCCATCATCATGAAGCTTTGTTACTCCTTAAAGCAACATGGAAAACACCGATCATCTGTGTTATTCTTTGCCAGTGTTTAGGTGCAGCTCTTTGCATTGGTCACCCTTTCCCTACTCCATGAGCATGCACCAGTCCAGCCTGCCCAGGAGCTGGGGATTTTGGAAGGATGAAGGGATCCCAGGTTTATTTGTTCCAGAAAGGAAAACAAATATTTTATTTCATGGCTCTGTTGCTTTGTAGCCAGCATTAAGGTTTGTTTCTGTGTCAGAGGCTTGCAGACCTTGCTATCCAGTGGCCTTGCTGGTAGCATCAGCGGAAACACTGGGAATGTTAGTGATGCAGAAGAAGGGGACCTGGAGCTTTTCCAGCCTGCAAAAAGAAAGGTGGCATCTTAGGCCCAGGGATCAATAGAGGCTGCTGCTCACTTCGTTTTGCATGATCTGCAACCACCCTGCTTTTTTCACCTTGTTACAGGGCAGCGCTGGGGCATGTGTCAGTGTGCAGTCTTCTCAAAGGCTTGTGCAGCCCTCTGTAAGGAAAAGGCTCAAATCTTCATTGCAAAGGACTGTGAAAGACTCTGACAACTGACAGCAGCAAACTCACTTGGTTGCTTGGTGCCACCAAAATGAGGTTTTTTTGTTTGCAGAAGGGCAGCTCTGTTGTATCATGTCCTCCTTCAAGAGATTAATTCTCCCTATACTTAATGTTAGCAGAGTGAGTCCAGAGATATTACTCATCAATTAAAAATTCAATAAAAATAAGCTGTCTTTACCATAATCCTTCAGACTGGGAAACGTGGAGTCGAGAGCTGTACCGTCCTGGCCTGTGACAAAAGCCCCAAAGACTGCCGGCTGTGGTGTTAATTGATTGGTGTCATTTATAAGTAATCTAACAATCCTGAATAATTTATTTTGCAGTGGCATGTGCTGAAAATATACCGCTGCACAGATATTTGCACAGCTTCAGAAGAAATAGTGCTAAACAGGGTGTAGGGCAAAGATTAAGATTCAGTGATCTCCTTAGGAGTACTTTATCACGTGCTCTGCTTTCCAGTGCTTTTATTACAGCAGTAGTATATAGATCTGACAGTAGGAATGTATAGACCTGGGTGGTCAACACATACAGGCTCAATATTCTCTTTCACAGCAGATTGCCAATAATGAACTTTAAAAGCGAGGGAGGTGGATGCCAAGCAGGAAATACGCAGTGCTGAGGACAGCCCTGCCGAACCACAATAAAAATTGACCGCTGTGTTTCCACAACAAGGATGCTAATGATGGGAAACAGTCTAGTGATTTAATCTCTCTCCAGCCAAAATGGAATAAAAATTCTTGCCATTGACTGAGCAGGTTTTCCAGGGGTCACCTCCTGGGGAGTGACTCCCATCAACGTGCATTGTTTTTACAACTGCATGCAAAGCCCAGCTGACACACTTTGAAATCAAGAGGAACCACCCCAGAGGGCCCGAAGGACTGAAGAGGCTGGCAGCCAAAGCCAAATCTCTTCCCTTATGGATGCACAAATGAGAAGTTCATGTGAGCTCAGGCAAAGCTGCCTGCCACTACAGTCAAAGGCTGACAGCCTGGGCCTCTTTGAAGTCCACATCATCCCTCGCCCAGGATGAATCCTACCCCTACAGGCCAAACCCTGCTCCTTTTCAGTTCTCTTAAAGGCAGAAGTCTTGTCCCTAAATTCCATTCTGCTGGAATGATTAACAGCATTTCTGGGAGTTGCTTTGAAAAATTGTGTATGTGCATTGCAACTGAGCCCTAATCCCATGCATGTTTGCAAAAGAACATGGAACTCAACCCCAAAACACTCATGATGATAGGATGGGCTCCTTACAATATAATTTCTGTGCTGTTGTATCAAATTTTAAAAGTAGAGAATTTTATTGTGAAACCAGATTCATGTGGCTAGCTTAAAATTGCATTTGTACAAAACATTTGTATTTTAACAAGTGTGGCAGGGTGGGGGATTTCTTCCTGAACATAAGCTTTTGAAGTGAAGTGATCATGCGGAAATCCTAACTTTCATTTCGCAAAGTTTTTGGTTCTTCAATCTGTTCTTGGAACAGAGCCTAAAAATACAACCAAATATAGCTAAATGCCTCAGAAACTAGAATGGCAGGAAAAAAAGCATGCAAACTTTTATTTTAAAACTCTTTTTTTTTTCCCTTCCTCCTGACTTTGACCCTGTTTTGGGGCCCAGAGGGTGAACTTACTAACCCTGAGTATGATGAGCTCTGCCATCTCCATGGGACTTTTCCATCTGCACTGCATTTTGAGAGCTGTGCTTGTTTGAGGGGAATGCCGACTGCAGGCAGCAAATCCCATCTTGCTCCAGAGAAGTCAACAGAGAGCTCTTCCTGACTTCAGTCAATGCTGGATAGCATCCAAAGAGAGTGAGGGCAGCAGGGAATATACTTGTTATCATTATTCATGTTGGTTGTGTAAACAGTGCTCACTTGTGACTGAGAATATGTGACTTTTTTCCTATAATTTTAAGGGGAAAAATACGTTTACCAAGAAAATAATCATTACTGCACACTGTTCATTTTTTCCATTGCTCTGCATGTAAGAGCATGCATTGGTACAAATACAACCGATCTGGTTAAGTGTTTTAATACACCAGGGAGTAAATTGTTTGGGATGAAAGAAATTCATTATCCACAGTTTGCAGGGCTGAAAGTCTGGCTGTTTTAATGTTACTGCCGAGTAAAAAATTTAAAAGTGCATGCTGTGGCAAGCAGAATATGTCTTTAGATTCTAGTCTAGTACACTCAGTATATTAATTAGATTACTGTTCATTCTTTCAGTAGTGCTGAACCCCCAACATGGCTGGTAGGATAACTAAAGGTAATCAGCCAAAGAACAGCCAGTCTTCCCTAGATTATTTTTCCATTAATTTAAATCACAATGGTAAAAACTCATGGTTTCCTCCTAGGATAGGGATGGGCAAAGCATAAGTGGTAAAGACAGAATATCGCAAGAGGTCACAGATGAGCGCAAGAGCTGGTGTATTTGCATGGGAGGCAGGGGGTGTCTCGGGCTGTGGACTGCAGCAGTGTGTGCTCCCACTCCAGGCCATGCAGGTTAGACCCTCTCCTCCCCTGCAAACAAAGGACTCCTGTACACAGCAAACACAGCCCGGCCTTACACAGACCTTTAGTGTTTGGACAAGAGATTCTGTGATAAAACTAAAGGACCTTCTCAACTAGGCTTTCACATCAGCTTTTTTCTATAGGACCTTTATTTTTGTCCATACTGCCCTCCAACTTGTGCATGATAAAGGGGAGAGAGACCTATTTATTTACTTACTTATTTGTTTGATTTCACCCCTACTTTGGCAAAGCTTCACGATTCAAAAAACCCAACTTGCAATATCTGAAGCAATTCCTCTTCATTAATACCATGGGAGTAACATCATGGGAAATTAAATGTTTCCCACCTGGGCTTTTGTATGTGGCTGCTGCCAGATCCCCTTTGAGCCCTGAGGTCAAGCCATTGAAGAGAAATCATTTCCAGTTCATTTAAAAGCTTTGTGGGGTGGGATGGCCCATGGTTAAGCATACAGCTCTTTTTGTAAAGTTAGATTTGCAAGTGTTCAGTTAGTAGTCTTCAAAAGAAATTAACTTCTAAGATTTTTCCCCCCCTTAAATAGCCCCAGTCTGTCTTTTTAGAAAAGACTGCTGGATTATATGGTTGTAAAGCTATGGCATTGCTGTGCACAGCTTGCACTAGAGATGAGCTAGAACTGTAGAATTCCTGTATAAGGATTTTGACTGCCTTGGAAAAATTGTATCCCTGTCAATAAGGCCCCAACATAAGAGCTCCCTCTAGCTCTCTGCCTTGCCCTCTGCCAAAATTTGCCACCCTTGCAGCAGAGGAGGTTAGGAACCCATGCCTGCCCTGCAATGCTGGGGCTGAGGCAGCAGGGAGGGAGCTCGCCCAGTGCTGATTGCAGCTGACAGCAGCAGCCCTGAGGGGCCCACAGCGGCTGGGAGGAGTGGGAGAAGCCTCAAGGGAACTGAGCCAGGAGCAGGACCCCAATGCAAGGCAGGGCCTGCTGCTCGACCAGCACAGTCACCACTCCCAGCTGCCAGCATCAGTTCTGCACCGGAGGGAGCTGCTCTCGTGGCTGAGAGGGTCTGCCTGCACCTCAGCTGCCCCAGTTTGCTGGCTGCTGTGTAACACTAACTGCAGATGAAGATAAATTAGCAGCATCACATCCACAGCAGTACCCACAGCACCAGCCCACCTTTCTCTCCTTTCCAGGATGCCGTCCTGCCTGGTTCCCCAGGCTCATCCAGGAGCAAAACTAAAATTAATCACCCTACAGACATTCCCAGGCAGCCCCTGCAATTTTCTGTTCAGGAAAACCCTGCATTTCATAATGAACTCAGCGATGCTGCCCGAGCTCAGCATGTCCCTGAGTGAAGCCCCTTGCTGCCCCACAGCAGAGCTCAGGTGGGTTTGCTATCCCTGCTGCTAAAGGCACCTTGGCAGAGATGCTGCAGGGACCTGAGGTCACTATGTGTTGGTGGCACTTCCTTGTACAGCTCTAGAGTTACTGCCTGGCCCTGTGCTGGGCTGCACATTCACATGGGGGGTTCACACCTTGCGAGTGGGACCAAGGGCTGGACAGAGAGTGTGTCTCTCATCAGTATTTGAGCTTCACATCTCTTTCACTCCCTTTTTAACTGAAGGGGCTGTTTTACACTTGCACAGAAAATGATAAAACCGATGAAGTGAAAAGCCATTAATTTGGATGTATCTTGTCTCAGTTTTTGGGTACCTACACAGAGGTGCTGAACTGTGACTGATACTCATGGCCAGGAGCTGGCACCATTCCAACAAGCATCAGTGGAAAAGTGGTGCCTCACAAACCCTATCTGGGAAAACAGGCAAGCAACCCCAAATTTAGAAACAAAGAGTAGGGGCACACAAAGCTAGTGGCGATGGCAAAACTGAAGGAGGCTGTGTCTGCTAAGGGCTGCACTGGTGCTAAGCCTAGGGCTCACAGAGATGAAAATTTTTGTCATTGTCTGTTTCACTAATCCTAGTTTGGGGGGTCCTTGGTTAAAATCAAGTGGAAAGCCTAAAATAAACAGGTGCAGAAGTGCTTCATGTATGTGCCTCAGACAGATTTTTTTCAGACCCATCCTGAGAAACTGGGTTTGGGCAAGCAGGGGTAGAGGAAGAAGGGTGTCCTTTCATGCTCATGCAGTATGTTCTCTAAGCTCTGCTCTTCTGTCTGCTTCCCTGAGTGTACTTAAAAGTGCAGCAACGTCAAAATAATTTTGGCGTCCTGACCTGATATCACTGCCAGTTTTATCTCTAGCCCCTTGCTCCAAAGGCTTTGGCATTTGCTATTGCCAAAGGATCACTGTCCTGTGCTCTTCCCCTGGTCTGTCCAGCTGGACAGAAGGCTGCAGGATTTGTTCCTTCATGAAGAAAGCAATAAGGAGTTGAAAATGCAGTGCCTGTTTTCTCTGTTAGTGCCAGCAATGCCCCAGGGTGATGCCATTTCACACAGGAGAGCTGTGTGAAAGCATGGCCCTGCTTCAGCCTGGAGCTGCAGCCCTGGCCCTTATCAGGTATTGACTACCTACAAGGACAATAGCACAAGGAATTTTGTTTGCTGAGGTAATGACAGACTTTATTATAGAGCAACTGTACCATACCAAACATGTTTAATAATTAAGCAATGAGATATGACAAGAGGCAAATTCCAGCACAATTTTTACATGCCTCGGATTGTACAATAAGGCTGAAGGCCAAGGAATCTTAAACAGATGCTCAAACTATTTTGCATTTGAATCACCTATTCTGCCTACTTTTCCACACTCTTTAGCACAATGGTGCTATTCCATCATAAATATTGTAAGCATTAAATTTCTTATGGTCTGAAACCTTGGAATCTATTCTCCAAGTGATATACGTGTATCGCAGGCATGCAGAACATGGAATGCACCCCTTTGTCCATGATTAAGTCTGGAATTGATTTTCAGACCACAGTTAACAGGTCTGAAAAATAGGTTTGCTGATGGAATTGCTGACAGATTAACTACATCAATGCAAGGGAACATCAGCTCAGTGTCATGGTTGCTAACTCTCAAATATTTTTCCTTATGCCTTAAAAAAGATGAGAAGAACTTGAGATTTTGAGACAATGCTTGTTCTTATGTGCTGCAAATTTGATAAGAGTTCTGTTTATTTCACACTTGTCTCTCTCCTTTAGAACTTGAACACATAATTATGAAATGCAATAATTTCCACAGAAACACCACACTAATGCAGCATCAATTCTGTAGAATCCTGTAAAATCAGGCAAAGACAGACTGAAGTTTCACAATAGATTTAAAACAAGATCTTTGTGGTGTGTTTTGCAAGGACTTTCTTTATGCAGAGAACATAATACTGGGTAGTGTGACGTACTGTACAGCAAATATTTGTTTTTGAGATAAGCATGGAGGCTTGAAATGTCTTATGAGCTAATTGAAATAAATAAGGCTGAGCTGGAATTCAGGGCCAGATGTGTGTGGCAGCGATGGGGAAGCTGCCCAGCTGCTTTGCCACTTCTTCTCTGAAGATCAAACCCCTGGTTGGCAAGATACTGTAGCTTTGGGCTGCTGACCCCTCCCCACCTCTGCTTTGGGTAATCCATACCTGCTGGAATAATATAAGCCATTCCTGGCATTAATAGGTTTACTAATATTTGAGAGAGTGTGTACTTTATCAGGACAATTAAAAGTAGAATCATGCTCTTTGGAATGGCCAGAATATGTTGTTCAGAGGAAAAAGTGCAAACTTAAAAACTAAATGTTGAATATTCTGTAATGTCTGTAATGTTCATTAGAGACACCAAAATGTAGTTGTGATTCCTGACTCAAAAGCTTCTGCTTGAGCAGAATCCTGAAGTTTGGGGTGCACTGGAACTCATAGGAGGCAACCTCATCTGGAAGCAGAGAGCCATCATGCAAAGACCAACTGTGGCCATGTGGGAGGGTGGGTGGACACATTCCAAGCTGGATGGTGACCGAGGGCCACCTCAGCACTGCTTTTCAACTCAGCATAGATGAAGACCTGATTACCATACAGAGGGGCAAGGGTGAGGAACGAAGGCATCAATTAAGATGTGATCATCTGTGTGGTTAGGTATTTGCACATCTTCCTGTGTGCTCAGCCAGCTGTGTGTGTATAACATCTGCAGTTGGGAGGGGGAGTACAGCTGGGACATGGTCCTTTCCTGATTCCTGCAGATAATCAGCTTTTGCCCTGAGGCATTACACTTTGCTAAAATCTTCCTCAAATCCAATTTTAAACAGAATGTGAGATCATACTGTAACACTGGCTGGCCAGGACAGCATATAACTCAAGGTATGATGTGTGCCTTGCAATGGCATTTCACTGGGATAGTGAAGAAAGAAGTCAGTTATATTAAAAACAACCACAACCATGTCTTTCTATGTGGCTCTTCTTTATTGAGATATCTAGACTTTTATAATTTTCTTAAATAAGTAAGGGCTGTTTCACAGAAGCTTCAGGAAAATGGCTGCATTTTAATACAGTCTAATTGACTTTTATGGTTATCTCTGAGGATTCCTGGTCATAAAAGCTAATTAAATTATACTGATCTACATATCCAAGAACCATTCTATTTCTCACCCTTGAAAAAAAAAAAAAAAGCCAACCAAACTGGAGGCTTATACTCATGATTAGAACACGTCAGTTTGATTTGTTCACTATTACAGGATATATTTAACTTTCTTGAACAAGTAACTGTCCTTATGA
The DNA here is from genome assembly GCA_013400635.1 of Hypocryptadius cinnamomeus. Taxonomy (NCBI): domain Eukaryota; kingdom Metazoa; phylum Chordata; class Aves; order Passeriformes; family Zosteropidae; genus Hypocryptadius; species Hypocryptadius cinnamomeus. The sequence continues at coordinate 8,888 of VYZP01068537.1, read as the reverse complement.
GTTTGAAGAATGTTGGTTAAGTGGTTTCATATCTCTCATTCTGCAAATGTAGAAAGATATGTACACTCAATTTACAATTCTACATTGGTCTAATAATTCCCAAGAGAAAAGGTTAAAAAAAAGGCAAAAGTAAATCATCTGAATCTGCATGATAGGGTCTTTATAAAGTAGACTTTTTGCATTTTCTCCACTATCTTCATTATCTTTTTTTTTTAGGTGTCCATTTTTAATCTTTACCTTTTAGTTCCATGCACCTCATAGGAGATCCTGACTGCTTTGTATTAACAGTTAAACAGTGTACCAATCCCAATACTGTAAAAAAATTGCTATATTTTTATCTGAACTCCCATTATTTTTCTGCATTTATTACCTGCACATTGCCAGATTTCCAAGATATTTAAGTACCAAACAAACCAGATGAGTGCTGAATAAGATTTTATGAAGCAGGCAATATTTCTCAAAGTCTTAGTAGAAGTTTAAAACTATCTTTCAGCACCTAAATACCTTTCAAAACACAGCCTAAGGCAATAAGAAAAAATTCTCTCTTAGAACTATGGCCATTTGCCCTGACAAAAATTGCAGAAACCAGTTCCTCTTGAGTTAGTATCCACATATTTCAACCCTTTTATTTAGAGGCCTTTTGACAAAATGCACCATACTGATCTCTGTCTAAATGCCTTAATCCAGCTAAAAGCAGCACAGTGCACACTAAAGAATTTTCAAGAATAGCCCAGCAGCAGCTGAGACTCCAGCAGCTTCTACCCACCATGCCAGGGGACATGAAAAGCTCTAGACACCAGCAGTGAAGTGGCAAAACATCCTCATTTTGCTTTTCTGTTATGAACTGACTGAGCAGCTCTGACCATCTCTTTCACCTCCTGCCTGTCTGTCCCCCCTTCCCTCAACTTCTATGGCTCCAAGTATTCGGGGGCTGCTGTTACCATCTTGTTTGTATCTGAGAATTGCCTGGCAATGCAAGGCACAAGCATTGTCATTTCTACCACTTCCCCTTACTGCTGACCTACTCTTTTTTCCCAGCTCCAAGCAGCTTTTAAAAACACTCCTAAAATGATTTTTAAAATGTTCATTTACTAAACGTAGAGTAGTAACGAGAAGATGGCAACAAACCAATGCAGTTTGCAGCAGTAAGTATCAGCACCATCAAATCCCTCTGTGAAGACCCTCAGTGCTGTGGGAGTTTGTAATGAACATGAAAATCTAAAGATCTCTTCCAACTAGAAAAAAAGAAAAAGAGGAGCCAATTTGTCAAAAAAAGGGGGAAAACACCCACCTTTTTCTACAATGTAATACAAAAACTTAGCAGTGGTCTGCAAAGCACCATGAACTTTGAAAGAAAAGAACGTGAACAAAAGGAGGTAAGGCTTCTGCTGGTTTGCTAATTTAACCAAACTGTGAAAGGAAACAGTGAGGGACCACTAAAGATTAGTCTCTGCCTGTGTTTCATACTGTTTAAGACCTTATAAGCAACAGGTGCCACTTCTTTAACAGGAGTTGTGAACCAGCTATTAACCATGTTAGGCTGAAGAGCTGGGGGTCTACATTTCTTCAGCAAGGACAGACTAAAGCAAGAACGTCGTGAGACAAAGAATAAGGACTCCCATTGAAACATGCATCTCTCACATTCTTGTCAGCATGCATGTACAGCACCACAGTGGCACCACAGCCACCTCCTCTGCCCTGCTTTTTCTACTCTGAATTACATAAAATGCAGGATTCTGAGCATCATCTGAGATATTACTGACAAAAGCAGACATTTCCAGATGCAAGAGGTCCCTGTTTACAGAGATCCTACCCAGTGATTCTTCCCTGAGTGCAGCTGCAATCCGGCTGGGGAGTTGCAGTCCCATGCTCCTGCCAGGGCTTCCCCAGGATGCTGCTGGGCCAGCAGCTCCCTGAAGGGCCTGCAGGGTCTCACCAGAGGGACAGGCAGGGCAGGACTTCACCCCAGGCAGGGAGCAGGGCAGCCAGGGGCAGCTGGGTTCCACCAAGAACCCAGATCTCTGGCACCTCTGTGGTGGAGAGGCAGGTCCAAGGGCCAGCCAGTCTAAAGGTTCTTGAGGGTCAAGAGGGTCCATGACTGGGCATAGCTGAAGGCCAACCTCACAGCTCAGATGGAAATGTAAAAGCACAGGCTAAAATGGGGCCCATGGGCAGAGGTCTGGTCCCTGAAGAGGCAGGGCAAGGACAGTGAGGCTGCTAGTGCACCCACAGTGGTTATCAGTCAGGAAACCTTGCTTACTCTGCTCTCCTTAAGGATCTGGGGCTTTTCCTGTGGTCTTCATGCCTTTCCTGTCTTCCCCTGTAATCTTTTTTGCTGAAGTCCTTGTAGGCACACAGATGCATAACAGAGGTTATCTCCTGCACTGTGCTCTTGCATCAGCACACCCTTGGGCATTTCCACTCCAGCCCCATTGTGACTTCAGTAGGGGTGGAGGTCCCTTCCTTTTCACATGAGCTGGTGGCTTTTTTTAGGTTTATCTTGGAGGAAAAGCAGCTGATTATGCCCACAAAGTTTAACGCAATCCAGAAAAATATTAACAGTGGTCAAACAGTCTCAGGTACATATGTATTTGTTGTATTTACGTAACAGCAAGCCCTTCAGGTTCTAATAAACAGTAACACTTCAAGGGTCAGGTTTCAGTAGTGAATTTGTGCACATAAAAAGAAAGTGTACAGTCTGCAAGAGGTCTGGTAGTCCAGAACATCTTTGTTTTCACCTGGGAAATCTGGCCCCCAGGTTCATCCTCAGCACCTCAGCTGCAGGTGCTGCTAACAGTTGTAGCAGTGTGTGCTGTGCCTCTCCAGTGAATCTGAGTTCTGATCAGGCAGGTCAATAAATATGGCTGATAGATTTTAATTGACTCGTTTCACAGACCCATTATGTCCGTGTTCATAAATGGATCACTAGGGAAGAGATTCACAACTTTTCTTATTAAAAATGTTTGAAGCTGTTCGCCACCACTTCGCCATAATTCAGAAGGAAACTGCTCCAGACGGAGCTATTCCTTTTTAGCACAGCTGCTCACCTGTGTCTGTTTGATCTAAGTTCAGTTACCTTGCATTAGCACACAGGATCTGATAAACAAGGGTGCACAATAAGATTAGCGCCTGTGGTGTTGACAGTAACATGGTCCATCCACAAAAACCTGCACAGTGCTTAGTGAGGACCCAGAGGCCATTTCCCACTGATCATATTCTGCTCCTAATCTCCCACCCACCCTCACCCACAATACTGCTTCACTGTTTTGCCCTTCCCACAAGGCACCACGGTTTCTGTAACAATTTATTTTTGTGACTCAAATGCATTTCTGAATGCAAAACTGGATTGCAAAAGAACTGCTGAGGCAATGGCAGTCACTGTTTTGGATTCCTGCACAGATATCTTCTAATGCAACCCTGAGAAGAAGGGGAAGCGTGCCCTTCTAGCACAAGGGCTGTAATGTAGCTAGAAAATGTTGTGATCTTCTAGGAAAATGAAAGTTTTACAAGTCTTGAAGTTTTACTGTCTGATTGTACAATGTCTGAGTAACAAGAGAGTACCAGTTTTTAAAAAACAACTCATATTTGGAAACCTCCCTTCCTATTGGAATTGGGGTATATTGGTCACTTAAATAGGCTTTAGGAACCTAAATGCCCTTTAGGGTCTAGTCCTTAGACGGTTCTTGTCAGATAATGGCCTGCCCACAGGGATGAATGACATGGGTTTGACACTAAATTCATTAATCCTGCAACTAGGCATGAAAGTGATGGGGAGGATTCTGTGCAGGACATACAGGCATCATCCAGGTGTTACAAGTACAAGATGAAACCATGGTTCATCTCTCAGGACCTCAGTAGCCTTTATTAAAACTCTGGTACTGATCATGAGGATGTTTCTATGGAGAGATCTAAACTGAAAAAAAAAAATTAATATATTGACCACTACCACAGCTGATCTGTAGTGTGCCAGAGAGACAAGAGGTGTTCATACCAGGAATGATGGTCTTTGTACCAGTCCTTCTTTAAGTAGCACATGAGAAAGCAGCTCTGTCTCTCAAAACCCTATAGTTTAAAGGTAGGAAGAGATAGGCAGAAGAGAAGACAAGAGAACAAGTTTAAGGAAATGAAAAGCCAAATATTTGTCAGTCTAGTAGGTCTCATGCAAACTTACAGAGATAATATGGAAAAAGGCAAGTTTTAAAGGAGAACTGAAGAGACATTACGAGGCAGCCATGCAGATGTTTCAGGGAGAGCTTCTCTTGAGTGTTTGGGACAGCATGAAACAGAGCATGCAGGCATGAGTTAGAAGAGCCAGCAGGAGGCCATGGGTATTGGCATAGCCAAAGGCACAAATGGGCTCCTCAGTCCTGAAGGAGGTGGTAGGTAGGGTGAGGATAAGCTGTGCTTCTCCCTGACTCCCAGCCAGGCACAGAAGGAAGGTACCAACAGAGACACTCCATTAGAGCATTACAAACACTGTCTGTTAACAACAAAAAAGCCCCCCTTAGTTTTGACCTGCTGTGAGTCAAAAATAGCTGCAAAACTGAAATGGAAACAGATGGACAAATAACTGCTGAGGAAGAGGACTCCATAAAGGCAGTATAAACACAGTGTCTTCCAATGTTTCTAAAGCAGCTTTTGCTCTGCCTACAATTCAATAAGAAGGTACTGGATGTACCCTCTGCTGTTTGTAAAGATTTAACTACAACTTGAGAATTTTATTCCCCCATTTATCCTTTCGTTGTTTGTTGGTGCTTATTTTCACAGATCTTCCTTACCACACTGGATTTTCTAACATTCAACAACTACTTCTTGCTTCAGCTGCACTTCTTTTATATCAGTGTAACCATCTTTGCATGGTCCCTTGGTGTTTGTTTGCTGCTTTTTTTGGATTAAAGCAGAAGGACTTGCTCTTGCAATCCTACCAATTCCTACTTGAATATTTACCACTACCTACTTGTAAATTCCTGAAAGTTTTAGTGAGCTTTGCATAATTGTTCTGATTATTATCTCTATTGTCCTTTATAAGGGAAAACTTGTGTCAGAGTCATCACTATCCCACATTCTTCTAGCTCCAGAAACAACCCTGAAGTCAAGCCAGATAGATGCCTGGATTTGACCCTATTAGTCTGATTATCCATGTGTTTGCCAGATGTCCAGGTTAAAGCACAGCCCAGATTATTGAAAGTGCAAATAGGAGGGAACTAGAATTGCAAGGAAGAGACAACCTTACCGTGTCACACTAGGGACACCACATTCAGTATGTGTTTTCAACCCTCTTGCAGAAAGAGAGGTAATCTTCTCCCTGACACCAAAAAGGTCTGTGTTTGCTCTGAGGAGCTGCTGTGCAGGGCTGATGTGTTGGCAGGATGCTGTCCTGAAAAAAGTTCTCTTAAAGTTCAGGCACAGACAGATAAAAAAAAATTGACAGCTGTCCTGACTACACCACTACCATCCACACAAAGATTGTCAGCACTTTTTTTCTCTTAATTCTCTTTGTTATAGTCACCTTACAAGACTATTGGAACACACAGACAAAAAAAAAAAAATCCATATTATCGTTAAAACTTGTTTCTTCATTACTCTTTTGGACTAAATGATCTCTACCATCTGTGCAATGCAGGGATATTTTTAGCAATTGTAAACTGTAGTGATGGGCCAGAAACATGCAGTGTAGTACGTTTCAGTCAGAATCTGAATCTGTGCTATTTGGGTCAACCACGTGCAATGTGAGAATTTGTAATGTCACCTATATCAACGATGTGTTTGTCCTCTGCTAAAAATCATATTATGTAGATTGAAGTACCACAGTTCCTTTTTTAAAAAATGTCCTGATCCATAATTGTGGTGACATGGCCATCAGGAGGCAAGGGCAGTGTGCTAGGTTAGGAGGCTGGCTGCCACAAGCTCTGTCCTATTAGTTCACCATTAGTGGGTTGTATGAGCTCTCTGGGAAGTGTACATACAAAGGCTCAAAAAGGAAGCCCACTCTCATCATTCTGTGTCTAAGTACTGATATTTAACTAACGTTGCTTCAACTACAGGAGACATTTCAAAGGGTAGTATTTAAAAATGGCTTAGTCACTTCATGGTTTTTTGACCTATTGACTATACTTTAATGTATAACCTACAGATATGCAAGAGGAGAAAATGCATGAGTCAAAAGTAGGTAGTGGCAAGATCCTTCACCATGTTTCAGTCCCTTTACAAAGTGTTGACAACACAGCAAAAAAAAAAAAATCCACAGAACTGGCAGCAGCAAATACTCATTTGGGTAAAGCACTGCTGAAGACAGTAGTAAAACCTGGACACTTGTGCAAATACTGTCCTAGAAGAATGCTAGGAAGGGTCCTGGTGGGGAGATGAAAAGCAAGCATGGCTCTCAGTCATGTTCAAGCTGCAGTACCTTTGAAAATCCAGTACATGCCACTGAAGGTTTACAAAAGGTGAGTGTCCCCAGGCTCATGGCATTTATCACATTTCTTGGAGATCCAGCACAGTATTTTATTCCAAATTTTGAAAACAACTGCCATACAATATTGACAAACCGCTGAATTATTTATTTCAAAGAATAAAGAAGAAAATTATCCAGATGGTATTGAAAGGAGATTGAGAGTCAGGAAGGCTGGGCTATGTCCTGGTTCTGTCTTTAAATGGCTGTTTAATTGTATAATTCTCTTAGCATACATGCACATTGCCATGTCCATCTTTTAAATTACAGTGCTCTGCTGATGAAGCTTATATCATTTCTAAGAATGTAATTTTGATACCTGGATGACAGGAGCTCTGAGCATGCATTGCATTATTGCTGCCTCATGTGGTCTGAGGAGATCTTCACTGAAATATTAAGCAATAATCTGATTGATTCTGCTTATAACTTCTTGAACTGAACCATTACCCAAAGTAAGATGTCTTCGCTGATTTGATAAGAAGCCTTGGAGAAGGTCCTAGATCTTTCTTTACTTCCAAACATCTTTAAAAGACAGATATTTATAATTAAGGATTTACCAACAAGTCACCATTCTGCTGACTGTGAGTCAAAGAACAGATCTTCTGCTAGGCTCTTCTCAGAGCTTGTTCTAGCATTGTCCTTTCAGTTGTGTTCTCACCATCTCTGTCCCTCTGTTGGCAGGCCAGAAGAGAGCCATCATTACCTCCATCTCTAAAACGTATTTCACTTCCAGAAGTGTTATCCAGGAGGCTGTCAGAGACTTTATCTGGGCCTTTCTTACAAATGATGATCTTACAGAAGGTCTTATTTTTAAAGTTCTCTTTCATACCCTCCAGTGGGGTGCAGCCTTACACACAACATTTGTTTAATATAGTGAAAGACCCTTTTTACCACCTGCAGTATTCCTTCTGACTTCAGCAGTAATTTTACTTCAAACAAAAATCAAAATTTGCCCTGCATTTAGCAGGGTCTTGCCTTAGCTGCTAGTAGAGGCACCATTTTTCAAACAAATATTTACATTTGTGTTTTATTTGTGGTTGATCCTATGGGAAAAAATTAAATGTGTTCTTTTCCCAATTAAATCTGAATGATTCATATTTGAGGTTAAGAGTTCATTCTGTGATTTTTACTTGCTTTGCTATATTTTTATTGCTGAATTCGCTATGTTGAAGAATTGTGTGTGTCAGAAATAGTCAGCAGGCAACTTAATTAGGCAGGAGTACACATTTCTGAATGTCACATGGATGGTCCAGAAGTGTGCACAGACAGCTTCAGAAGAAAGCCAGCAGCATCAGAAAATGTTCCTCTAAACAACTGGGAACTTTAGGGACAGATAAAAGGGGTTTATATTTAAAAATAACCTCCTAGCTAATCGTTCTACCCATATGTTGAAGAGCTGCTGCTTTGTCATTTCCTTGTGTTTGTTTAGTTCATGTGGTAGTATATGCAGTGGGCAGATAGATTGTGGGTAGTTTTTCTGACTTCAAAACTCTGAAGTTTCACCTAGAATTTAAAAAAGGAATATTAAAGTTACTGTAAATGGGCTATTCTACTGATTTTGAACAGTAGAGTCTTTCACACTTCTGATCCCAAGTAAGATGATTAGACCAGACACTCTTGATATTGAGTTTATCAATGCTCACAGGGATCCCGTGAAGGCAGAAAACCAAAGCTCATAATCCATTTACATAAAGTTAGCAACAAGAAAGTGCAGTTCAGGGAACACAGACAATCAAGGCTCCTCAACCAGAGAACTCATGACAAAATCCTGCTGGGGCAGCAGGAAAGTCCTGTGCAAAGAAGTCTAGCAGGTGTGGGCCTCACCTTTGTGCATTCTGCACATCACCTCTGTTCTCCCAGCTGCAGATGCTTTTGCCTCCCTGATGCTTTTATACTGAGCTATTAATATTTGTTGATACTTTCTCCATTTGAAACTGTAACATTTTGTAGTTTCATTTATTTATAGAATTCCTTACTCTTGCTACAAGAAATGTATTTGTAAATGGATATTCCATTGACTGCCTAAGCAATCAGAGCTTTAATTTTGCTTTCAGTGAAGTTTCAGTTTTCCACAGATACAAGAACCGATCTGTATTCATGACTGCTTTTGATAATTAAACCAAAACAAGAATAGCTGCCATTAATGTAATGCAGTTTTCCAAATCAATATTGTGGCCTCTTCCTCCCTGATCTGCTGAAATACAATTTCAGAAATGCAGAACACATGGCTGCTCATGGGGAGGGAAGCACATAGCTCCTAATGTTCCCTCACTGTTTGGAAAAAGTAACATCTAAGTTGGTGGGCCTTAAAGAAGAGAGGCTGAGTGGAGCCGGTAGAGTTAAGAAGTTTTATAAAGCAAAGGATATCAGCTTAAGCCACAGTAGTGCCTGTACTAGTTCCAGGCAGGGGGAAGGTATTATCAACCTCCTCCTTGCT
>VYZP01068534.1:1154-40939 GCA_013400635.1 Hypocryptadius cinnamomeus | reverse complement strand
TTATGTATCTGCAACCTGAGGCTGTAAGTACCTTCCAAACTTCACAGAATCACAGAACTGCAGAAGTTCAAAGGGACCTGAGAACATCACCTAGTCCAACCTCCCTGCTTTTAAAGCAGGATCAACTAAAGCTGCCTGCCACAGGACGATACCCATTCAGGTATTCACTTTCTCCACAGATGGAGAATCTACCACCTTTCCAGGCAACCTAGTTGTTCTAGTTGTTCTAGTGCTGGATCATTTTCACATAAAAACATTTTTTCCCATATTTAAATGGAACTACTTACACTGTTGTTTCAACAAGATGTAAATGTTTACCAAATTCTCTTCCCCAAATAAATTAGTTTGAATGAGAACACCTGCATTTCACAGCTAAGCCACGACTAATGCCAGGCCTGTATATCCATAGTTGTCTGATTCTGAAGTTTCTATGACAGAATATAAAGGAAGTATAATAGGCAAGCAGCTTTAAATTATCTCTCTGCAACACAAGAGAAACACTCTTTACTTCTAAATCACACGATTCAGATGAACATGAAGACTACACTGTTTTTACAGCAATTTCCTAAAAAGTGACTTGCATACCAGTTCATGTTTTGTGGTGAAAGACAAAAGCAGTTAGGAAAAAAGGCTTCAGGAAAAACATTCAAGTCTTTTTGGTCAGTCTGGGTAAAACCATATTCTCCTTGTAATTTAGCTCCATAAAGACAAGTGGAAACCATCATAGCATCAGAACCACCAACAAGAATGTATCTTTGCCTGTCCTTAAGGACTGTGAATTGTTTAAGGCTTATATTCTGGCAACAGTAGCTAACATGGCATATTGCACAGCACTTCTTTTGAAAAGCACTTGTTGTGATGCTTCACAAGCAGGAACTACCTGATGTCTATGATTTCCATTTCTTTGAGGCTTTAACTTCATCAAAGGAAAGAAGCAGTCTTAGCAATCTCATCAAAAGATCTCTCTTCATTATCTAAAAGAACACTGTCCTAGAGCCCGGTTCATTCGTAGTTGTGCCAGAAGCATACTTTCCTTTTTCTCTTCTACAGAAATGTAATGAAGTACCCAGAGCAAACTAAAAACTAACTGAAATGCTGGACATCTGAATCTGCAACTCTTTCAGCTTCCTGACAGCTTCTCAAATAGAGTGCAAGACTAGTTTCTGAGCAACTGCCTCCATAGATTATCTCTTTAAACAGAAAGCCAGTCAAGTCAGAGGGGTTCAGTATCAGTTCAGGACTCGACAGCACCCAGTCTGCAGTTATTATGTGTGCATAAGAATGCATGTCTGTACTCCTGTCACTTGGCTGCTCAACACACACATTCCCTTGTCTTATGCCACAAACTACATACAAATCCTCACAGCACCACACTTTCAGAAGATTAATCTTTCACACAGTCATTCCACAAAAATGTTATTTTAAACAGGCTGCAAGAAGCAATGTCTATAATTTAACATGACATATTTTTGCAGTTGACAAAAAATTTCTCATATGCTGATGGTACTTCTCATTACAACCCACAGCCCACAGGATCCAACCAAAGTAATGTTTTTCTTTCTCCTCCACCAAAAAAGTCTGTAAAGCCCTTTTAAAATAAAACAGTTCTGAAAGCCCTCTTTCAAACTTTTTCCCAAGACATAGGGAAAAGCTAGGCCGTCTAAGAGTAAGACAGGAACATCTCCAGTGACCAGCCTAGCAGATGCTGTTTAAAAGAACACACATTCTATTTGCTATTGCATAGAAGGAAAATCCATCAGTCCTGCTCACTGAAACTGCAACAATATAACTAAAATCTTTTTGGAAATTTTGTTGTTAACAAACAGCAGACTTTGGATCCCACTTACATCAGGATACAATCTACATAATTCACAGGTAGCCAGCAATGACAGAAAACCTTTGTTTCACGTTTCCCTTCCACAGCTGCCCTTTCTGAAGTCCTGCTGTCCCTGTTCCTCTTTTGCCATTTCCCGTTGCTTGAAAACAGCAATCACAGAACAAAAAATAAGGCTGTTTAAGGTGTAATGAAATATAGAAACAATTAAGATTAGACAGCTTCTGGGAGAAAACTGCGGTGGATAGTTTATCCAAGAGTAGGGTGAAAACACATATGATTGTTCCTTGTGATCCAAGGTGTAAATGAAGCATGTTACAGCAGCAATGTAGTGTGTTAAAATGGAGAGAATGCAAATAGAACCTAATGCCAACACAGAAGTCCCCCCTGCACTGCACATGCACCTCAATACACACCAATGGAAGCAATAAAATTTTCTTCCTTTAGACTTCTTGTGTCAAACTCCCTTGGCCCTCTGCCTGCAGGGCTCGGTGGCTTTGGCATTAGCTGAGGTACTGGCAGCTGCATCGCAGGTTTTGGCTCCACTCTTGGGGATGAGGCAGGATCCTTGCCAACTGGAGTGACAGATCCATCTGTAGGACTTCGTTTTCTCTTTTCTGGTTCTTTAAATTAAAAGAACAGTGTTGAGAGAAAATAAATAAATAAATAGAAAGAAACCTAAGGAAAAAAGAAAATGAGAGCAGGAGAAGAAAGATGAGACAGATGGTCTCACCTAAATCATTAAGCCTGGCACTGAAACAGCTCAGTGCCACATTTGTTCCCATAGGCCAACATGGCTTGCTGATAGTCTGACACACTGGTGGAAACAGTAGAGGAGAAAGCCAGAGTACTGTTTTAGGGATACTCAAGTATCTCATTTCTGTATATCTGAAACCTAGGAATGTTCTCTGACACAGTAACTGTAGCATCTCCTCTGCCAAATTGTGAAAACTTAAACAACTCTGCCTAAACTACGAAGAATACAATTTGTAGAAGATAACTAAGTTCCACTCACAGTGCAAAAATGACAAATGCAATCAGTTTCATGGGTAACACTAAATGAACCTTAAGTTAGGGAAAAAAAAAAAAAACAAACAAAAATACCAATCAGCTATAGCTCTTCCATAAATCTCTGAGACCACCTAGAATCATATGTCCCTAAAGGCAGTTTGGATTATTTCTCTGTATCAAGCCCCACAGTTTGAACTACAGCAAAACCTCCAGAAAAGAATAATTAAAACCAGGTTTTCCATAAAGAGCCTCCTGCACAAACTATTTCAATACCTGATGAATCTAATAGTCAAAACTTCACTTCCTATTATCTAAATCTGTCATACCACTAGATCTTGTGATACCTTTGTTCAGTGGATTTAAGATTCTGCTATCAGTAAAACCTTTCTATTTAGATAGTAATTGAAAAGAATCAACACCTAACATTCAACAGAATGAACAATCCCATCCTTTAGAGCAAAAGTGTTTCCCCAATTCCTTGCAGATCTTTCAGAAACCTCCTCACAACTTTGCAAGATGTGAATACCAGAAGTGGGAGCACTACCTCAGTTGTGGGTCCTGTTACTGATATATCAAGATACTATACAGTAGCTGCATTCCAAATGTGTATTCACAGACACACAGTGCCCCCCTGCCCAGTTTTTACAGACACAGTAAATAGCAGGAAGTTCACATACAGCAGCAGGAGACTGCTTCCTAGGATACACCTGCCAATCCTGCTACTATTGCCAACTATCCTTGTTCCTAAAAACAAGTCCTCAGTTTGACCATATTATAATAACTTAATCACAACCATGCTTTATTAAGACTTAGCTTACTCTAGACAAATAACCTATATCCATCATGTCCTGTAGGATTACTAGTTTATTCCTATATGTTAAATAATATCAACATAAGGGCTAATCTCTGTAAAACAATTCTAGAAATAAATACTAATTTCAACTAACTGAAAACAAGTAAAACATACTAAACAGTTAAAATTTGACTGCAAATTAAGATGTTATGCAATAATGAGAAGAGTCTTTAAGAGTTTGCAACAAATTTTGTCTGTCATGACCACAATTAGTATACTGGGAAAACTCTACTTATCATCAAATTACGTTATTCGGTCTTCACTCTAAAACTACTGAGTTTTACATCAGCCACTCCAATTTTTGTCAGAAATCAGTGTCAGACTAAAAGCTTGTAATTACCAAGATCAGCCCATTCTCCACATTCAGGACTGTTCCACTAGCACAGCCCTCCTTACCCTTCCTAAGCATTCCAACAATGACTGGAAAGGAACACGGGGTGTATCTAAGCCAACTCATAAAAAAATCCCTGGTAGAAGACCCAGAACACCAGTTGTAAAGGGTTTAGTAGATGCTACTCCTCTGCTACAACGAAATAAGTAACTTTTCATCATTTGAGATTACAGAAAAGTCAGATACTAAGAAGTTTATCTTTTTGTCATCTTTTGCTTTCTTCCTTAGCATGCATTTTCTAATTTTGCATTAAGAATCAGATTCTTAAGAAACAGCTGAAAAATGAAGAGATATTGTCAGACTTTCTTCTCTAAGAGTATTTAGTAGTATGAGATAAATTGTGTGGTGCAACATGGCTGGTGAGATGTAAGTCTCATATGGTTCCACATTACAAGTATCTCCTTCCCTACTGAGGTTGCCTGCAACAACTTTTCAAGACTGTGGCTGGGACAGTTTTAGCTGAAATTCCCATTCCCAGACTTCCCACTTCAGCTGTAGTAAATGCCAGGTCTTGTATCTTACTGCAGTGTTTCCATTTTCAATTAAACATAAGTATGGCCATTATTTTGCTTCGGTCCAGTAACATGTGTGTAATGAAACATGAAACAGGCTTCAAGCTTTATAAGGCTTCAGTAACAATGGTACAATTCTCACCATTTTGGAAGTGTTGGAAAAGTCCTGAAATATCGAAAGGCACAAAACCAGCTACCTTCCTAATCTTGTTTGGTCCACGAACACTGTATTCTCATGAACACTTTTCTTACCTTTATTGTAGTAGTGAGTATGTGCTATCTCTAGCAGGCCAAAAACACTGGCCATGCCTCCCAGGCCAGCATTTGCATATGACTGCTCCAGGCTCAACACAGTGCACTTCAGCAGGTCCAGCATGCCTTTATAAACCTTGCGGCTGATCTCCTGCAATGAAAGCCCCATTAGTGCTGCTATTTCAGATGAGAGAAAGTAAGTCAAGAACATAAATCCTAAAAGTGCTGTAACACCAGCTTTTTGCAATTGACAAAAACTTCCTGTGAATTGAGCCTCAGCAGACACCCAGCTGAGGACCCTGCTGAGTTCAGCACTGACCACGTCCTGTATGACATCCTGTCGAGCATCCTCCTCGGACTGGATCGTGCGATTCAGCTTGCTCAGGACGAAGACACGGAGCTGCTCACTCTCCAGCAGACGCCGGACTCTCTTCATGTTCAGCCAGCCAACGCCTTGCCCATCAAGAACATTGTGTACCACCTCCTTCAGGAACTGCTGGTTCTCACTGATACATTTAAGAGAAAGCAGGCAAAAGTTAGTTAACCACTGCTTACTTTGCCTTGCATTGGAAGAGAGCTATGGCCAGGGCACACACAGAAGTACCTTCCCTATCAAGAGTAGCTGACATGTAGCTCTGTCTGCTGCTAACGTAACTGCACACAGCTCAAGCTCTGTTTCATAGCTGTAGTATCAAATACTTTATTTTGTCCTTTATTTCCTATAAAAAGCCATAATCAGGCTTTCCTCTAGCTCCTCTAGGTACCACTCTACCCTTCACTTTCACAGCACCCCTCAGAATCCTTTATGCCTCAACCTTCTTCCATAGCCCCCACATCTGAGCTGCAGGCTTTCTTTGAAAAAGGAAGTGCAGCACTACTAATGCATTACTGCAGCAGCCTTGGCACATGTTCTGTGTGGCACATGTTTGCTCAGCTTCTTTTGTCACAGAGGGAAAGGTAAGAAGAAGGAAACTCCTGTGCAACCTACTGCATTCCCCAGTCTGAACTGCAGTTATTGTTCTTACTTGTCCCCCAAACCCAGCAGGCCAAAATAAATTCATTCTACCCATGACTGCTACATATGAAAGGGAGGAGAAAGCACAGGCACAGGTCACGTAATGTTTACTTGCACTATTCTGATTCCCTTCCCAAGGTTGAGAAAAGCACTTCACATGAATTTATGGAATCAAACTTCTTCATTGGACTCAGTTGATCCCCCTGCATGGTGCATTAAAACTCCAATGGGCTAGACCACCTTGTTCAGAACACTCAATTACAAAGAATAACTACTGAGTTAAAGTAGAAACCTGGAACATTTTGGATCTCAGACAGAAGGAGGATACATTTTGGAACAGAGAAAAATAAGCATGTGCACTATTAACTGTAAGATATCCGTACCAAATCTTCTTAGACAATAACATGTCCAGGTCTAGGGCAACAGAAAAGTAGTATTTAGTTTTCAACAGCTAGACTTCTGAGAAAACATCAGACAGTATGAGGCCACTCTAACCACACTGTATACTTGAAAAGCAGGAAAAAAATATTACCTGGAATTGCTAGATCGTCCCTGAGGTGATGGAGACTCTCTTTTCACTGTTGGGCTGTGCTTTATGACTGAAGACTTCTGATCAACAAGGGCCCGTCTGTTTCCTAAAGAGGACAGGAAACAGAATGAGAGGAAAGGGAGGGAAGAAAACAAAGCGATCCCAGGACAGTAACAAGCAACACTAAAATTGGCTAACACACCTATTCGAATTACAGGTAACAGACTTCAAACAAAATGGAAACTCCAAAAAAGCAGCAGCGTATATCATATTCTAGCATCACACATCGGCAGAAAACAGTAATGGGAGTAATGCAGAGAGAAAAAGAGATGGTAATGGGAGCAGGAGGTGAGAGGCAGGAAAAGTTTGGCTGCTCTGCATGCAGTTCCACAACAAGAACCATCTTCAAATTAGTCACTATATGTAAAAGCATAATGCATTGAGGGTGACTAGTATAGATCATGTGGTACTGGTTACCCAGCGAGAAAGGTAGCCCGAAGTCAGGCACAGGGAATGCTGGAAATTGTTACATCATGCACAGCTCATGCTGTAGGGAACCCACCTTCATTGCTTACTGGGCCAGCTTCAGTAATAATCTCCATTATAGTATTTAACCCAAATACTGGGACACAAAATATACAATTAGTAGTGTACTGAAATATCTACACTCCCCACTGTCAGCATCAAAAGAATCCAACTACCAGCTTCTTCCCAGCCCTCCCTCAAAATAAAACCCAAATGACACTAGAGCAGGAAGGATGTTTGAAAGCCCAAGACCACAAGGGCCAGAATAACTTATCTTAAGAGATAGTGCTTGACTTGAAATTTGGCATCGTGGAACCAGTGTATTGCATCTTCAAGGACATTATTGTACATATTGTATTTGAATGGCACTACGAAAACCATCTGCATCACCAATGAAAAAAATCAATGGATGCACATGAAATAAAAATTAAAAAGGAAAATGGAACGTGGTCAAACAGCAGCAATGAAATGGAGTCCCAGCATCATTTCCCATTACGGTTAGAAACACACATTTGGCAAGAACAAGTTAATGCAGCAACTTTGTATCTCTACAAACAGAGACAAAAACATCTAAAAACCACTGAAGTGCCCAGTGGGAATCCCAGTGAGCCAGCATGCACATGTAAATGAACACACACACACACACACACACACACACACACACACACACACACACTCTCTCTCACACTCTCGCACATGCATAAAACAGACTGAGCTACTCCATGGAAATCCCATCCTCATATCTGCACAGTAACATTAAAGGCCCTACAGGATTAAAACAGTCAAGAAAAGAACACCAAAGTGCAGAAGATGAGGCACAAAGCATGAATGAGGAATGGCAAACCCCATCACTGTTTTCTTCCAATGCATGGAATCAGTCATTAAGTTTACCCATGGAAACAACCCTGACACGAAGCATGTTTCTTATCCAGTACAACTGGACATAAAAACATAACCAACTGGTAAAAGGTTGTCAAAAACAGCTGTGCAGACTCTCTGCTACTGTTTTCACCCTACCAGTACTGTTACTCCTCATTTTACACACAGGGAATGATTACTTGTCTCAAAAACAAAGTCCAAAGCAGAAACACAAAATCCACCTTTTGGTCTTTGTTTCTACAAGGTCAAAGGTCAGCAAAACATCATACCAACCTTCATCCACATCCCTTCCCAATTCCAGATTAAAGTAATCTTTACCGATAAAAGTGATGAGGAGCAAAAAGTAAATGAAAAAAAAATCAACACATTAAAACAAAAGCAGTAAGTTCTAATCAGATAGAATAACTCAAAAGGCAAAATAAAACCTCTCCTCAGTGTAGCATCTGAAAAGGTCTCAACACTACGACACCAGTGCAAGCTCAGTCACCCCTGTGATATTACATTTGGTACAAGGATGACCAGGCTGTCTAATACTCATGGTGTGAGGGGCATTTCTCCAGTGCCCATTCAGACATGTTATCTAATGACACTGCAGACAAACAAGAAATGTCCTAATGAAAAGATTAAAAAGATTGTGCACATATCCTAGGGATTGATCTTCACTCTCATAGAACTGAAAGCATGGTCGTAATCTGATTTTCTATTTGGCAAACAGAAAAAGATGATAAACACTTTTGAAATTCACATAATCTGCAGTCTCCATGGGAGTCTGGCATTACCCCCACTTACAAATGCAGCATCATCACTTTCATAAATTACCTAACGCTAAGCATGAAGATAGTGGCAGTACAAAAGCACCTCTTGGTTCCCATTCTTTATACTAAGTACTTAAAACCAAACAAAATACACTATGAATGTTGGTTTTGTCTTGTATCTGTTAACTCAGCCTAGACTGGACACTCTCCCATCCCAACAGTTGTTGGGAAAAAGACAGATTGAGAAATATCATAACAATTTACTGTCTTGCTCCTTAACACAGGTACTACCCAAATGACCAAAAGGCATCACTCCCAGGATTTCTGTTAGGGGTAGGACCTCAGGGTGTCAAGTCACAAGAACTGAAAAGGCTGTAGAAGACAAAGGGAAAAAGTATTACCTTTCAGGCTGGGAAAGGGAGTATTCTTATCTCTCCCAACTTTGGTTGGTAGGGCTAAGTTGGACAAACTGAAACTTGTGCTGTGGTTTCTGTACAGGCTGCCTATGACAGAAGACAAAAACAATTAATGTCTACTGCTCACTGCACACACCCAAAGATCCTGTAATTCGCCATCTTATTTCAGATCCTTAATGATTAAGTTCTTCCTCATTACCCAAAACTCTCACAACCATAACATGACCTCATTTACATTGCAACCACATCAGTAATCAGATTATTCTAAACAGTACAAAACATAAGTCTTAGCTTCGTGTTACAATAATTGATGTAAGGTTAAAAGCTGCAATGTAACAGCAAAATCCTCCTGTCTTCCTGCACTTAGATCACATCACCTTAGGTCTACCTTCTAGATCGATCCTGTTTTTGGGAGCAAATGAATGGCTGCGCCACATGAGAAAACAGGATGACAGAAGATCTGCAAAACATGTAATTCTGAAGTGAGGACTGTGCACTGTGTCTTGTGAAACACTGTAAATCTGCCATGGAACCATGCTTTGAAATAGAAGCTTTTCATTTATTAGGAAAAAACATACATTCTTCCTGGTACAGGCAGATCTTAGGGACACAATTATGCATCATCATCTGCTTAAGCCCATAGACAGCCTGAAAGCACCACATTTAGATATACTGATTAACACTTCAAATTATAAAAGTCTCAACATATTATTTCAATTTGCTTTGGTTCTTTGTTTTTTTGTGGCCTTATTTTAGTAACAGTCATCTTACCAGAAACATTTAATATATTTTCCCCAGTGCTACAAACTTCTTTCATTGCTTTTTATTGTTGTGCAAGACTCAAGTGGCCATGCCTTCTGTCACTCATTAAGAGATTCTAGATTCATGTTTCACACCTGTGTTTTTTAAATTAAAATATAATTGAAAGTAGGCAGTCAAGGAATTGAATTTTGCACCTAAGCACACAACATGGCAGCATGGAAGGCACATTATTGTAAGATTTTTTTATCAATTTCATAAAATTACACAATGCTTTGTTTAAATGAAACTGAAATGAATGAAAAATTTCTGCTCTGCACCCTAAGGTGCCATACAACTCAAGGGCCTAATCACAAAACCAAAGTCCTTCTAACTGAAGAATATATAAAGCAGTAGTCGTCAGCAGTTGTCAGTGAGTAGTCACCATGACTACTGGAGAGCTGGTAACAATTTGACAACCAACTCATTCTCTTGACTAGCAATCTCTATTCCATCTCTCTGTACACTCTGATATAATAAATAAAACTAGCTTAATTAATGCATCATACATACTTGCAAAAGACATGATGCCCCCAAAACCTTCACTGCTGTTGTTGGAGATGGTAGAGTTTGGGGAGCTGGCCCTGGAATCTGAATCTGCATCAGAATCACTGGCCAGTTTTAAACTGTTTGGCCGAAGTAACTTCTGAGACCTTTAAAGAAATTAAGTACAAGTGTTATTAGCATTCCCCCTTCCCACCCCAAATCAATACATCTTATGCTTGTGGGAGACTGATGCTGGTCTCACTCCTACCAGTTTTCACCACACTACCTGCACCCTCTGGAAAAGAAAAAAAAAACCACTCAAACAAACAAGGTAAAGAAAAAAAAGGAGAAAACTGAAACATCTTTACATGCAGGCTTTTATAGCCTTTCAGGGCATGCTGAAAACTTGTCTACAAAAGGGCGTTGGCAGACTTGCAGGTGAAAGGGTTCTGGTTTGAAAGGAGTAACAAGAAAACCCATTGCCACCAATCATTGCAGTATCTTTCCCCCAAAAGACAAAGATTTACTGAAACAGTTTCCAGAATACAATACATGACATAACTAGAATGTTCTAGAAAGAATTCTCATAGCTTCTACTGCTTACATAAAAGTAAGGAACTGAGGGACTAAGCAAAGGCTTTTATTCAAACCAGAAGGGTTGACAGCACTTCAATATTAAATGAAAGTGATCAAGAATACATCTCAGTAGCCAAAGACATTTGAGTGCATGAATGTCAAACTACATGAAGCAGACAGAAACTCCAGAAGCACTGTAGAGAAGGGCAGGAGACAAGGAGGACTCGCCTGCTTCCATTGAGATTCTGGTTAAATCTTGGGGTGTAGCTCTCTTCCTGCTCATCATCTTCATCCTCAGTAGGAAAACCATACTGTGGTTCAAAGTATGGATTGTCATACTCTCGCTTCCTCACCACCCCTTCCGAGGAGCTCATGCTGCCAGCTGCGATGTCGCTCTCACGACGATCCAAGCTTATCTTGGGAAAGCTTGGTTGCAGTGGCAGGGAAGAGAGGTGGTTTGAAAATCCAGCAGCCAACTTCTCTTCTATTTCTGCTGAGTCTGCTGCCTCCTGTGGACCAGTCAAATCATTGATCTGTTCGCTAATGTGGGTTACATACAACTGAAGGGCAGGACAAGAACAATTATTTCAAACTGGGAAATCTGCACAGGCCTTGCTGTTTGCTACAGGGCCCCCACCACATCCTCACTATCTGTGTCTCTAAACTAGGATTTCATACACACTGCAGTATTTGTGCATTGTTCTAGAGACTTACTTCCCTTTAAAACAGCTCTGACTAGTGTTACCTCAGGATAATGGCTTTCCATTACTATGTTCCCATTCTTCTTAAAAGATCACAAATTCATTAATTTCCCCACCCCACTCCCTGTTCCCCCTAAAGATATCAGGTCTTTCCAGACGCTGTAAAAGCAATTCCTGCAGTCTCAACCTGGACCATTTCTCTCTGCTAATGCTGCATTTTTCAATGCACTGGAACTTTTGGTCTATCCCAGCATAAGAGGGTACCAGCAAACTCCACCTTGCTCAGAAAGTCCAGGGTGAGCATGCAATTAAATCTGTGCACGGTGTCACAGTCCTATTAGATTTGCCCTTCTCAGAAAGAACCACGTGCATTCTCCCATTCTTTATATCCTAGTACGCTGATCTTGAGCCTGAACTCATCTCAGTACACACATGATTCACTCCATGGATGACAGTGCTGGGGCTGCTACTGGCTGTAGTACTGGAACTTGAACGAGGCTGGTTATTCTCTTGGGAGTTCTCACTGTCCATGGTCTGTTCATCGGGATCCCCTGAATATTCTTGAAAATCATCAAATTCCACTTCACTAGCATCACCAAGGGCTGCATGAGTCAGGGGGTCAACATCTGCAAACACATCATTATTCATTAAACAACATTGCCTTCCTCAGCCTTTTGCTCATCTAACTAAATATTCCTAGAAGATGAGGACTGCTCAACAGAATCAACTTGCATAAAAATTTAGGTTGTAAAGGGCTTTTGGAGGTCATCCATTCCAATTCTCTCCTCAAAGCAGAAGCACCTTCAAAATTAAAGCAGGTTGCTCAGGGCTTTGTCCCACTGAGTTTTGAAAGCTTTCAAGGCTTGACATTTTAGAGTGATCCTGGGAACCTATTCAACTACGATAACCATTAAGTCATTTTCCTTACGTCCAAGTAGAGTCTCCTTGTTGCAGCTTATGATTATTACCTCTTGTCCTTGGGACATGGGAAATGTTTTGGGACTTCTAGATTTAGTTTATTGAACAAAGTGTGTGCTTATGCAGCTTCCATATAAGCCACAGAGAATGCATTTTTCTGTCCCCACTAGGACAGAGTAATACTTTAAAGCTAGCACTGAAAACCAATATGCAGGGGCAAGAGAGAGCTCACACTCTGCTGTCCATATTGCACAGTATTTACTGGCAGAAGCAGGTTGTTTCCAGATCTAGAGAAACAGTTTTGTTCAGCAGCACCTATTTATGTTCTTCCTCTTCACAGTGTTGTTTGGAGGAAGCTGTTTATAAGCAGGAGAAATGTCTTTTCTCAGTCTACCCACACACTTTTACCTCAGAGCAAAACCACAATGGCACAATACTTCGTTCTGATTCAGGGATTTAGGGGAGGCCTTTTTCCCAAAGTGCTTCAGATGAATTAGGAAAAGGAACCTATGTGGACCTTGGGAAAGTAAAAGCAAAAGTTACTCACTTGGGGTATCACCATTAATGTCACATTTCATCATCTCACTGACAAAGTCACCAAGGGAGGAGTAGGAGGAACTTGAATCGTCATAGTCGACGCTGTCACTGCCACTGCCGCAAGAGGCGAGAGAGAGAGATGAGTGGCAGCATCAAAGCAACAGCAGGCTCTGATGCTTTAAAGATGTGAACCAGCACTGTTTTCATGGACCTCCTAAAAATCTCATATTATAGTAGCTACCATCAAATTTCACAGGCCAACTTCATGAAAGGTAAGAGCAAGAAACATAACTTTCAGGTATGTGAAGAGTTATGGGAAGACATCTAAAATCTCTTAGCAAAGTTATGAGGCTAAACATAAGTCAGTAGAGAATAGTGTATTAATTCACAAAATGTGTGTGTTTATGTAGGACAGCTTCAAGGGAACTGGAAATCACAAGTAAAAGCATTTCCTTTTTACACTAGTGATAAATCCCATTCTGTTAGGACCACAGGTGCTGTGTAGAAAGCAAAATACGTGCAAGTCCAAGACCGAAAGATCTCACAAACCAGGAAGGAATGAAAGGGAATACAACTAGACACAAAACTCCAAGAAATATGGCCAAAAACTACTATATAAAGTTTCCTTTCATTTTACTAAACACACAAGGTGGTCACAGTCAGTGGGTAGTACTAACAAGCTTTGCATAACTATGGATAGGGAACAGAGATTTGAAAGAGTGGTAGGATGGGTGGGAGTATTTGCATTACTGCAACAGAAAGAGAAGAAACAGAGAAAGAACAGCATGGAAGAAAAGACAATTAGGGTGTGAGGAAATGACAAATGTCAAGTGGCATAAAGGTAGCAAAAGAAAACAGGAAAATAAGTATGGAGAATCACATTAAATGAATACACTAGCAAAGGGTTAAGAGGTTTGCTGTGATAACAGAGCAGTGAGAAAATTTACTTCAGTGCTAGTATACTGCCCAGACAAGAAATGAAACAACAGCCTGGCAGACTACAGGAAAAGGCTGCAAATGAAAAGTAGGAGAGGTCCAGCAATCTGAAATAACTCATGTGACTATGGGCATGTTCCCCACTAACCTGTCATCAGTGGGATCAGAATCTGTTTCCTTCTCTGCTGGGACATTCAGGGCTTCAGCCAGCTGTGAATTGCTGTCATAGACTCGATAGTGGATGGGCTGCAGCTGATGAGCATACCACTTGGGTTTGTCACCAATTAGGGCTGGGTCAAACATGTCTGCACAAAAAAGCAAGGAGAGCATTAATCAAACTCATTTACTGGTGTCAAAGGCTTCATTCACAGTGACACTACCCTCTACTATGTCTTAAACAAAGGGATGGTCTTTAAGAAGCCTGTAAGACTTCTCCATAATCAAACAAGAGGTAAAATTAATCAGAGGAGCAACTCGCCAACAGCAGGGCTAACTTGGGAGAAACACATGAGGCCATACATAAAAAGAGAAAAATATTCCTTGAACTAGATTCTCCTCCCCAGCAGGACTAATACAGTATAAAATTAAATCCTTCCCTAGAATGTCTGTTTTTTAAGCTCCTGCATTACATCCAAGTGCAGGAAAGGCAAGACCAATACTTACTGTTATGAATTCTTTGGAAAGCATAATTAGTAGGGTTGAGTGACCATTCTCCGAAGTATTCTACTGCCTGTGTTCTGGAAAGTTTATCTGCAAAAGGTGTTTGCTTCGGCCTAGAGGCGAGAAAAGAATTTGCCTGGAAGGCTACCACTGGTCGTGGGAAGAGGCGAAGAGTGCGAGTGTGCATTTGGAAACCTTGCAAAACATTTGGTGAGTTGAAGAATCTCACCATAGCAACCCTAAAAAGAAACAGAGAACAATACATTAGATAAAAACACAGAGCATAACAAAAAAGAAGAGAGCCCTTAATAGGTATGCCATAGACAATGTTTCAAACCTTTGAAGAATAGTATCCTAACTCTTCTTAGAAAACAGCTGTCTTGCAAAAAGTAAAAGAAAAATCCAAACAAACCAAAACCCAAGAAATCACTTTGTTCTAATTCACCATCTTGACACAAACACCCACTCAGTGGAGGATATCATTCTTGTTTCTACTAGCTGAGGTAAAAACAAAGGCCCCAGCTTTTTTTTTCTGTAGTTACGGTTCGTGATTTAAGCTGAGGATATGGTATCAGACTGACAAATCCAGGTAAAGTGGATGATCTATAGGAAAATGCAAGAAGCAAAACACCCCCTCAAGATACACAGTTATGTTCATGCAGGTAATAGATATGAGATAAACACTAATTGCTGCTCTTTTTCCCCACATGATGTCAAGGAGAATCCACAATAATACCTCACAGATGCTGTTTCACCCACAGAAATGTTTGTGCTGCCCTCAAGTGCAAACTTTTATGAAGACTCAGTGCCACCTTCCTGTTAAGCCTCACCTGGTAGCAACATCAACAGAGTCCACATCATTTCCATAGATCAAAGGGTTGAATTCTGTGGAGGGAGTAGACTGCAAATCATTCTGTGGTCTTCCCAGCAGCAGAGGCACTTCCTGCCCCTCATGAAACTTCTCTAGATTAAGAATGGGCTGAGTATTCAGGCTCATGCTGGCCAGGGCCTATTGAAGGACATTATGCACACATTCAGCAAGAACAGTTATTTAAGGAACAAATGATCAGAGCTACCCTGCCCTCTAGGCAATTGCAACAATTATGCATGCTCCATTAATTTGTCTAAAACCACCTCCATGCTGAGTCAACAAGTATCTCCAGGCCCTCCTTTATGTTGATTGTCAAAATGATCTCCTCAGTGCTGAAACAGTCCTGGAGCCAGTCAAGGAGAAGCACAGAATTCCACTTTGCTAGATCATTCATAACATGAAAACAGGTAGTCCTAACTGGACCACTAGTAGTATGGCTACTAGTGCATAACTCTACTGCTTGCAGAGTTATTTTCATGTGTAATTTGAGTACATCTTGGGAATTAGAGGCCTTGAAACTTGCCTTTAAAGGTGGCTATACAACCAGTAATTTGATATTTGGAAAATGTGGAGACACCTCTATACAAACATCTGCTTGTATCCCTGAAAACCTCCACTTTCCATTGGAATGAAGCCTTCATCTGTCCATAAAGTTACCTCTTCAACCCTCTTAAAATCAAGGAGCAGCACAAGTGGTGAATCAGTCCTGGACACCCAGACCTATCCTAAATCTTCCTCATTTTTCCCATTTGCCCACTGAGGCTTCATCTTTTCACTTAAAAAATAAATAAATATATAAAACCAAAACAAAGAAACAAACAAACAACAACAAAAAAAAAAACTTCAAAGGAAAAGGGTAAAATGGAAAATTGAGGGGAAAAGAATAAAATAAAGAACCTTGTTGTCAGGAGTGAGCAGCTGTTTCTGAGTGATTGCAGTCATGCTAATCAGACACTGGAGGCAAGATGGAAGATCATATGATAACACCACAGCAGCCCATCAGAGCCAAGACGAACACATGACCACAGAGAAACAGATGGAAGGAAAAAAAATATCTATTACTACCAAATATCACAAATGAGAAGAAAACAAAACGGACCACAAAATAGACACATCATAGGAAAGAGGTATAACTGCCCCACCCCCAAACATTCATATCTGGCCACTTTGGAAACAGGCAAGCCTGTTGTCCTTAATGATGCAGCTAAGAACTTTCTACAGCAGTTTAAAAGCAGACATCCTGAAATTCATTTATTGATTCTAAAAACCAAAGGCACACAGAAGTGTTAACCTTAATAACGTGGGCTACAATTTGTCTGCTTTGTACCAGCAGCACTCCTTTGCCAATGGCAAACCCTTCATGACAATGTCCATAGAAATACATAGGGGACGTAAGCTGCATTTGGGTGAACACTCTGAGAATCTTAAATATGTCTTCAAAAAAAACTGCAATTTGTTCTTCTGATACTTGAGTTTGCCTTTGCACTAGTGAGAAAGTTTTGCTAAATAATGCCTGAAATTGCAAGGGGGTGAGGCAGCAGTGGGGGGAAGGTTGATCTAACAAAACTCCAGGCAATACATCACTTCCATCTGTGCTGACAGCAGGTACAGGGATATCAGAGAGGTTACACACTTTGCTCTCCTGGTCTATGAGGAAAGAGAAAGAGCAAACCTCATCACATTAGTAACACACTTTACCTTTAGATACTGCATGCAGCGTGCATAAGGAAAACAGAAATAAAGAGATAAAACCTGCTTGACACGATCAGCCAGGATGACCCAAGCTGATTAATGGCTTAGCAGGACCTGAGAGGAGAGACTGACACTTCACACACAGATCTGTGAATGGAGGGGAAACAAAGATGATCATAGCTTGATGGATCAAGTCAGAGTTTAAAGCCCACATGGCAAACAAAAAGGAGGAATCTGGAACTTTCTGTATCGACTGGAAACAAGTTAGCCTCAAACAACGGTAAAAATAAGAAACCGCCTGTTGTGTACAGGGACATTTCAGCTTTACATTCACTGACTTGCATTCTTATCCACTCTAGCAGAAGAACTGGGCAACACTACATATGCTACAAACTGCTGCATCTGAGTCCTTTCCCCGAAGTGCATATTACCTGTTTCAGATGCTTTTTCAGCTCTGAAGCTTCTGGTTCTGGCAGTGCTGGCAAAGATTCTGCATTTGTGGGAACAATCACCTGGAATTAAGCACAACAACAGACTAAAAGTTCCCCAGCTGTAGTTATTTCCAAAACAGAATCTCCAGAATCTCCAGCACTCCAGACACCGAGGAATAAAAGACACAAAAATAAAATAAGAAATAAAAAACCCCACAGTCTCAGACAGACACCTGCTCTTCACTTCTTTAAGGTTGTTATTGTTTACAATATAATAAACAGTGGAGTTACTTTATCATTTACCACAAAAATGAGAAGTTTGAATCAACCCACACTTTCCATCAAGTCGATAATGTTATTCACATTTTCCTTAAATTAGCCTTGCTCATACCCTTGTAGAAAGTGAGATACATAGCCCCACTTGAATCATGACAACCTGTGGGAAGGTTCTTAACAGACTGGGTATCTTAGGTAGGGCTATAAGCCAGTCTGACAATTAGTCAAGAAGAAAGTTCTACCATTTGCTTGAGGATTTACCTTCTAATGATATAGCCAGGTCAATTAACTGAAAAAGGATGCCTAATGCAAAAGACATGGAGACCTTGAGACACAACAAGGAATGGAATCTTAAAGTTTAAGATGGGAGTAGCAAAGGCAGACTGAGGCCAGGCATTACTAAATTCTCAGTGGGTACACTGGTGACAGTACACAGCTCCTGAAAACAAAGCCACGACTTCTTATGGGTGCCACTTACCCTATTGGTATCCAGGTCAATAAGCCATACATCATCAGGCATTTTAAAATCCAGTTTGTAAAGGAAGAAACTTGCTGGAACACCAATGATATAAGGTGTAGGGGCTAGAAGCAACTGAGAGAAAGACAGACTTTACTAAGGACAAGATCTGCATTTGATATCACTATGTTCTTCCCAAATATTTATTTACTGACTACACTATGTTTATAGCAGAGTAGACAACACAAAATGCATTGATACATAAGTAATTAATACCATACAATGGAAGCATTAAAAAAAAAAAAAAAAAAAAANGCCCTTTCCAAGTTTTCCTGAAAGAGGCTTTCATGGGCTGAGCAGGCACGGGATCTGCATGGAAAAAAACAAATTTGCATGGGAAAAAAAAAAAAAAGAAAAAAAAATAATAAAAGCTCCTGCTTAGAAAGCCTCTATTTTCATCTAGGAGAAAATACACTTCCATCTCCCATTTTACATATCCCACTCCCACTCAAGACATAATTTATATGGCTACATAGCTCTTTGGAAACAGCTTTCCATGTCTATCGTGGTCCAAAAAAAAAGTGTTCAGAGTAAGAGCCTAAGTTGAAAAACAGGAAGTCATGGATGAATACATCCTCAGCTCGAAATGAGTCTGTGCCATTGTAAATAGGCACATACAAGGACTTTACCCTTATGCTCACAGTGGTAATTTGGTTTCAAAATAATAACATCTCTAAGAAGTACAAGATAGACACATTTTTTTCAGATGTATGTGGAAAACTTATGGGGAAATTCAGGTAAATCAACTAGGCACATAGCAGCTTGAGAACAGGAGCTTGGGAGGCTAATTTATTCTTTTAACATAGAACTGTTGGTAACCTCCAAGGAGTGGCACAAGAACAAATCTGCAGCATCAGTTGCAGGATAGCACTGAAATAGTAAGACAGCCTGAATTCTATCTGTCCAAGCAGAATAATGAGCTCCTGCAAAGAACTGACTATGGGCAAAATCCAGGCTCCCAGCTGAAGCTGAACAACACTTCAGATTTCTGAGATTGCAGGCAATAGCTTCTGAACTCTGAATTAAAGAGCCCTCAAGCATCCTTAAATATTACTCTGGACCCTCCTCAAGAAACTTTAATACTCAGTTTAGAGGGGCAAGGGGGTAAATATCATAATAATATTGTCAATCTATGGTTCTTCAGTCCATTGTTTGTGAACTACTGCTTTGAATCATTCTACTCACTGAGCGTGCTCTGAAGACATCCTACATAAGAGGTGTTACCTATGATTTAAATAGTCACACTCAAGCGATGTTCTTTGCAAGGCAGACTTTGATACAATCTCTGAGAAGATGGTGAATGAAAAAAGGACTACAACTATATGAATTTCAGACATCACAAAAACATCTTTTGTGAAAGACCAATAAAGGAAAAATATGTACCTGTTCTGCAGAGGCCATGCAGGTGGGAAGCAGAGGGATCACTGGGAACATGTACTCCAATGGGTAGATCATGGCCACAAAGGCCATCACAGACATTGAAAGTGCATTATAATCTCGGGACTGCAATACAACCTGCAACCAAAGAAACTCCCATTAGCACTGCAGCAACCATTCACTTCTAAGACTCCCCTCAGATGTATACAAAGATCACAGATTTCGTGATCTCCACAGACTCAAATTCGATGGCTGTGAACTGGGTAACCCTCCATTAATCTGCCTGAAAACAAGCTTTGGGTGGTTTTCTGAGTGAGAACAGAACTTTTCAAAACAGGAACCTCAGAAGGAGCTATTTATTCTCCTCATCCTCCACAGACAAAATTCATTCCAAGCAGTGCAGAGAGACAGCTGTTCTACACATCCAGCCTACCCTGGTTTTGAAGAGGGCAGAACTTCCTATGTACTTATCAAAGATCAATGATTTTCCCTTCTTACCTTGTGCTCCAGAAGGATGCAGGTCAGCACCTGCAGGCAGGCATCCACTCCCAATAACTCCAAAGGCAGATGTAATGGAAAATCCACCAAAGTGAAGCGGGATGGATCAGGAAGAGCAAAGGTCAAAGCTGGCTGCAGCTCGTGTGGCAAGACTTCCACGTCCACCCGCTTCTGCCCAGCAACGGGCATCGGGGAGCGGAGCAGCCGGTATATCCAAGCCTCAATCTCCCGCAAGTCGTGAAGCAAGGCGCTGGACTTCTCTTCCACCAGGAGGGAGCCTGTGAAAATCCGCCACATTGTGTCCCTGGACAGGGAGAACGTCAAGGTTAACACTCCAAGAACTTCACTTGACAGCCATTCTGCAAGGCTCTTCCAGAGAAAGGGTAGATCCACCAAGGATTAAAAGAGGCAACTAACAAATTTTGATCACACAAAGGAATGGAAGATAGGCATTCAAGCTTACTGACACAACCCACAGTGTGAGGGAGAATAAATCTTTCTGTGGCAGGAATCAACACAAGTATGCCACTTCAGACTTCATTCACACTTAAAGGATTCAGTCAGGTCCAGACCTGTGAAGAACTCTCATCACCCTCACGCTTGAAATTCAGCAGGCACACAGGATGCTCTCCTATCTCATCCAGAACTGTAGCAGATTGACTGCAGGACTCTGCTTCTAGCAGTCTACAAACCTTTGCAAGAATAGGAATTGAACCTGAGATAAGAAAAATATGCCACATCCAAGATCTCCCAGATGTTTTAGCATGATAAAATACCCTTCATCATTCTGTCCTAAATTGCAATGTATCATTCTTAAGAGCGGAGTAACCCATGGGAAAAATAGATCTATTTCAGGTAAATCTCTGAAAGCTGCATAGAAAACATTTAGGTACCTTAGCAAAACAAGCAGCGAATTCTCCACACCCTAATCTGGCAATCTGCAAACCTGCAGCTCACAGACAGCCTGGCCAAAAAGCATGTACAGCATTGCTCAGGGCCTTCAGAGCTTCACAATTCAAAACTGGGTCTGACAAGGGAAGCACAGAGTCTTGTCCACTTCAGCCCTTTACCCTGTAGCACAGTGAAGGCTGCAAACCTCCTGTATTCATTCTCCAAATAACTGCAGCCTGATAAATATCTTGAGTTACTGTAACAGATCCCCCAGAAAGTTATGGGTTCAAATTACAGTTCACAACTTTTTAAAAAAATAACGAAAAGGGAAAAAGATTATGACACTGGAGGCTTCACAAAGACAGAATAATTAGAGACATTTGGATGGCTCAAAATAAGGGCAATTTGAGATTACACTGAGTACATGATACACCTCTCAGGAACTGTGATGCTTCTAATCCTCCACTCTTTCTTCAGGTACTTGCCATGCATAAGACATTAGGCTGCTAGGAGGTGTGCTCCACCTTTTGCCAGCTGTAAGGATTCAGTTTCACCTTTATTCTGCCACCACTTCAAAACTATTCTACTTTTCCAGGTCACCACTAGAAAACCACATAGTAATTCAAACCTGCTGCTTTACTTTTCCCAGAGATGTACGCTCAATATTCCTTCTCTTGCTATCCTCATCCATCACTCAATTATTCTCTTTAAGAATTATGCCAAATAAGAGCAAATTTTTCAAATACCACATGTCAAACACCAAATTGAGGAAAATCATGAAATTCAGTGGGGTGTTTTTTCCTCAGTAATTATTAGTAACAAAATAACATTCCTTAACACATACTTCCATTGGGGAGAGAAGTTTTGCTCTGACAAAATAATTCATTCCCCATCAGTGGATTCAAGTGATAAATCTGCTAATGCAG
The DNA here is from genome assembly GCA_013400635.1 of Hypocryptadius cinnamomeus. Classification (NCBI taxonomy): domain Eukaryota; kingdom Metazoa; phylum Chordata; class Aves; order Passeriformes; family Zosteropidae; genus Hypocryptadius; species Hypocryptadius cinnamomeus. The sequence continues at coordinate 18,876 of VYZP01068534.1, read as the reverse complement.
AAAGCAGTCATACTAGCCAGAACAGTATCCTAGAACTATACCAGGGCAGTAGCTCAAGAAGTAGGCCACTGCTCTATAAATAGGACACATTTTCCATTTCATGCAAAACGTAAAGAGCTTATAAAGACAAAAATTATAATAATTATAATCCTGTCATTTTTTGCTTTTGACAAGTTTAATTTGGAGTGTACCAAGCTACTTAACTCACATTATGTACTATCTCACAGTCCTGTCCCTCAAACTGTTGAGATAATCCCCTGCTTCTCCAGAGATTTATTTCATACTTTTTCTATTCAGTTAGCACATTGGAAAGGAAAACACCATCCTGGAAGGAAGGTGTCAGGCACAGTAGCACAGATACACATCCTTGACTGAAATACATAAAGACATTGTTCCTTCCATATCCTACAGTGCAACAGCTTCTGTTACATGCTCAACACTACAACAGCAGACACGTTAGGTTTCCTACATTAAATTAAATATACACCAAGTTCCTGTCAATTTGCTGTTACCAACAACCATTCCCATGTTTCCTAGACAACTACTTTGTTTTCTACCTCTCCTCCCACTCTCCTTCAAATATTGTACTTTGACCTATTTCAGCTGATCCTGCTTCTCTAGTCTTTTCTCTCCCACGCTGAAGTTCAGACTGTTTCATAAGCTTGTTAAGCACATTTTCATCATTCCCCTCCTGCCCCAAGTAGAAATTCTCTCTGTTATTTCTTGGCTGCTTCTAATTTCCCAGAGAATCAGTCCTCACATGTACTGCCACAGAGCTTAAATGCCAAAGCAACAGTAGCAGCATGAGCACTGAGCTTCAGTCACCAGAAGGGTAGTGCCTCCTTAGGTGCATCAAAAATAAAAATCGTACCAGATTACAGAATCAGAGAGAGAAGTTCTAAAGAAATCATTATAAAAATTTCCTTTTCCTACTGTGAACCTGGGTTAAAACAGTGAAAAAGGACAACCCTTGGTGTTTGGCTGCTTCTGCAACCACATCTGCAGCCACAATTTACCATGCAGCACTGAACACAAACAGTAGGAGGAAAAAGTTCTTCCCTCTCAACGTACCTCTGCACCCCACGTGGAATCCCCAACTTCTTGCCCAACAGTCTCTCACTACAGCAGTCCACAAGTCTCTTGAGGGTGTACAGACACTCACGGAAGGTGGAAAAGAAGGGATAATGACTAAGGATGCACAGAGAAGTCAGAGTGCTGTTCCGAGAGCGATGGCTGCCCTTGGCCAGGCGCTTACTGCGCGGGGATCGATTCACGTCAGGGGTGGACTCTGCACTGGGTGCCTGCAGTGAAGAACCGCTCTCTGAACTCTCAGTGCCCACTTCCTCCTGGGCTGCTGATGCATCCCCAGATTTAGGGACCTTCTGTCCCTCTCGAGCTCGATGTCCCCCCGTGCCTTCTCCCTTCTCCTTGGGCACTCGCTTCTGGAAGGAGCGGTAGAAGTTGACGCAGATTCCATAGCGAGTGACGCCCGTGTCCTTGTCTGTGAGGGTGAACACGAAGGAAGTGTCATCGCGGAAGCTCATGCGCTTCTGCCGCACGCTCAGGCATCCTTCTGGCTGGCAGAAGAACACGACATCGGGCGGCAGAGGAAAGTCTGCGTGGTCTTCCAGAGGGTAACGCCGCAGCAGCTCGGGAGTCTGAGCAACACTGTCGCTGCTTGGGTGCCTACAAAAGAAGCAAACAAAAAAACACATACATAGATGACCAAAAATAAATATTTTTGGGAACTTCCTACTAATGTGTCAGGAGCCTGTAGACTCAGCTCCATCTTTCCTCCCTCTCTTCCCTACTGTCCAGGGCAAGTGCAGCTTCTCAGTCACTAGCCACAAAGCTCACTCACTAGCACAAGGCAGAAAGGTTCAGTAAAATAGTCCAAGTCTATACAGTCATTAGCAAGGAGCCTGTTCAAATCTGATTAAGAAAAGGCCTTCCAGGAATATGTTGTTCCCAGGAGAACATCGTATTGTCATGCTGCTCTGACTTTGATTTTCAAAATTAATTTAACTGCACAGGTCTCTGGGCAACACTTCAGTAGGAAACACATTGTCCCTCCCTAAATACATAGTCAGAGGAAAAGCTCCTAGAATTCAGCCATTTATGAACAAGATGAAAAATTAAATGAGAAATCCAGTATCAATTCCTAACTGGGAAAGCAAGAATTTACAAGGAAAGAACTCAGATGAACAGTGGAGGGATATGGACCTCATCCTAAAACCACTTTCATTATAAAGTTCTAGCAACCACACTAACATATGTGTTTGATTTTCAGATTGGGATTTAAAGCGTAATTTATACAAAAATTGCATGGTAACATGCACAGCTATTTACCACTGTGACTCACTAATCTTTGGATTAAAAATCACTACAGAAACATGAAGACAGAAAGGCAATACTGTTGTTTCCTAATTTTCCACTAGATTCTTTTAAGATATTATGCTTTTGCCTATTTCAAAATACAAATGACACTTGTTTTTCTCATATAAGAGATGTGAAAAAATTCAAACAAGAAGTAATAGAATGCTACCAATTTACAAAAGAAAATCCCTGGTGTAAATAGCTTGGCTGACTAATTCTTCCAAACTAATATTTTATTTAAAACAAGTAAATATGCTTTCATAACAAAATTGGTAACAAGATTTATACTGCCTGTAAAGTTAGATACTGAAATACTGTATGAAAAAAAGAGAAACACTAAAATGCTTTTATATGTTAATGGACACAACTAATGCATCATCTGCTGAAAAAGAAATGTCAAATAATGCTGGTACTATTTAGAGAGTCTATTTGGCAGCAAATGGTCCAAAAAATGACATCAACAAAGTACGAGTGCATGTATCACCACTTTGTGCTTTTGCTGTAATATTAGCTACAAGGACAGAGTTTTCTCAGATATTAAGAAAGTCTGAACCCAACAGTTCCAAAAAGTATTGCTATTTGTGCACAGTGGATAGCAAGATGTAACAGTAAAGGCCACATGGAGCTCCTAAGGGCTTTGTAGGAGAGGCTGTTTCAGTCAGCTCCATCTTTCATCACAGGCATTTGCCCAAGTGTCAAACAAGACAGCAGTAGCAGTCTAACCAGCACGGGCTGGCAAAAAGCAAGAGAACTGTAGGAGTCCAGAAGTGATAGTAGCAAATTTCTAAGTGAGAACACCAGACACTATAAGCTTCTCTGGAGGAGGGAGCTAACATTTCTCCCTCCTCTTCCTATATGGTGACACACGTATAGAAAACTTGGTTGTTTTTCTACAGACAGTAAGAAGTATTAAACTATTACAGTATTCGGTCCATAAAATGCAATAATAAAAGAACCATTAGTCAGGATTATGTAATTTCCTCCACTCAGTCTATTTAAATATTGCATTCAAAGTATTCTGAAAAGAATGCAAGAGATACAGCAACAGGCTGATGCCCATGAACCACTGATATTTAGAAATGAAACCAAAACAGACTTTGGGATACACCCATTACACAGAATCTGCAGAAAGCTGCTGCATAAACTTTGAATAAGGAAAAAATAACATTTATTGAGCACCTCTATGTTTGACAAACAGAACACATCAACCCTGCATTTCATAAGTGCTTTAAGTAAATATGCATAACGTTTTATTTATTAATAAGATTTTAAAACCAGAAAGCATTCATGTCATTCCTGTGAGGATAAATAAGTATTAGAGGGAGAAACGGCCAAGTAAAGCAAGTTTCAGATTTTCTTTTAAACTGTGTTTACAGACTACATTTCAAAAGCTAGAAAAGTAGTATTATTCTACTACTAGCATATTACTAGTAATAAAAGCAGTAGAAAACTTGCATTTTACTTGTATTTAGCTTTCAATGTTTTCAATTTGTGAATCCCTCTGTCCTGATGCCAGTAGAAGCAAAGTTCAGACACAAAGACTACCAGAGAGTGATAATTAAATTAGCTTTTCTTAGTCACCCTCTGCAGACCCTTGAAAAGAAGTCTAAAGACCACAAGTTAAAAAACTCTGACTACACTAGTATCTTTCAAGAAGTGCCCTGGCTCAAGTAGGTGCTCTCCTTAGGGGAGCATTGTGCACACATTTCAGACAGCACTTCCTGAGCATCAGGAAGGCTTCATCAGTGGATGCAAAGCTATTTATCCGCACTCTACCGCCCAAGCAAAAGCTCTGCTGAGACTGTTTCGCATTACCTGGCTCCAATGATCACAAGATAGTCCAGTAGCCGAGAGCAGATTTTCTTTTTCTGCACCATTGTCCTCGATGCCCCTTCCTATGTCATCTCAAGGAATTCCTGTTCATTGATCCAGTGGACAGTTATCCCATCAGCCGTGATCGCTGCCTTGGGGAACAGAATCTGCTTGGAACTGTCTGCCAAGTCCAACCTATAACCAAGAAAAGCAAGAGTGTCAAAAGCACAACCAGGAACATCCAATACATACAAGCAACTTAATGACTTTAATTATATTCCCAAAAAGCCTCAATGTTCGGTGCAGTCATGGTCACCCACAATCTCTATGAGTATAAAAACACAGCCATGTGCCCACAAAAGCAGAGAGATTGAAAACACACAAAAAATACAAGAGTATCTCAAGAATTAATGGGTGGAGTCGATCATCTTAGAGGTCTTTTCCAATGTAAATGATTCTATGCTTCTGTTCTAAGGGAGAACACAGACCAACAAAGCTGCCTACCACTGGCAAAGAGCTACTCATTACATGGTTTGTGTGCTGCTTAGGCAAATCCATAACATCTCGAGAGTGCTTGGGAACAGAGCTTCAACTGGCAAGACTGAAGGGAAAAAAACACAACCTGAACTTTACCTGTGGGATAAACAGAACAACTAAAGAAGGGGTAACACCAGAAATCCAATTTGATAAAATACATCCCACCATCCCAAACCTGCAAATGGCTGTCAGCAGGAATGATCTCCACAATTCCCAAAGACTGTGATCTCTAACACTTTTTCTGTGCAGATACAGAATGGCAGTTCTACAGAATTGCAGTTTACAACAGCAAAAGTACATCTTGTAAAGCATAGTGGGTTTTTCACTTAATTCAGTTCCATTTCTCTTGTTTAACTTCACTCCTTACTCTCGATACCCATGCCTCCTGCAGCTAATTTCTCTGAGTACTTTATGATAGAAAGATCCTTTTGGTAAAACTGAGATTATACTGCAGCATTACTACTTGCCAATAATTATGCTTAATAGATATCCAGAAAATAATTCTTTCCAATCCCACCATTCATAGTTCACAGAATTCATGAAAGAACAGGGAGAAAAAAAAATTTTTAAAGGAATACAGTTCCACATTACAGTGTTCCCTACAGTGTTTGAAATCAACCTGAAAACAGAAACTTCCTGAAATTGAAAGGTCTCAGAAACTCTAAAAATCAGAGATGCTCAGAGTATTCTAGAAATTTACTGAGCATTCCAATGGATTTTTTAATAAGAGTTATTTTATGTTTAAAAAATGAATTTACTGCTTTCTGGGACATATTCTGAATAAAGTTTCCATTTTAGTTCATGTTTACATCCTAAGGCAGGATGTAAACACATTACATACACAGCAGGGAAATTTTATTCATTAGCCCTCCAAACAGCAGTAAGAACACAAAAACATTACAACAGTAAGAACAAAAAAGCACATATGCAATTTATAAAAAAGGAAAATCATACTAGTCAGTAGGTACAATTAAAGAAGTAATAAACTGAAAGAAACTTAAAGCATCACACATAAAAAATCCCACATTTTGCCAAACTGTGGCATGTCTTTAGTAGATCCTCAACTACAGTTACTGTAGAGTCCTAAGTAACAGCAGTATGAATTATCTTCTCTGAGCAGCAATATTGTTGTAAATTATCTTCTCTGAGCAACAGAGAAAATACAGACACAGGAAGCAAAGTTTCTGTTTCTACATTTCAATGACATTATTGAAAACATTGTAGAATCTGTCCTGGAAAAGCTCTTGATCCTTGATATTCTGCAAATATCTTGGCACAGAAAAACTCAAGAGGAACAAGACGAAGTTGGGATATCAAATGGTCCTTTTCGTCTCTGTTTTGAAGAACTACTTTATCTATTTTCTTTCCAAATGGCTTTCCCCAGAACTCTTTAAAGAACAAACTGCTCAGTCACAGACAGGGGTATAGCAAGAAGTCATTGCAATGCAACCTAGAAGTACGACTTCGAGGAAATTCTGCTATTTAGTGGAAACCAAAGATGTTTTTCCTCAAAAACAAAGGCTACCCAACCCCTCAGTGAAGGTGGAGAAAATACACTGTGTTTGTCTTACAACTGCAATTCCCTACACATATTTCCCACAGCTCTGCAAAGGAGTTAGCAAGGTATGCATTACGAAGGTCTTAGAAATCACGACATTTCAATAAATCTGAGCAGACAAGTACAAGGAATATATGTAAGGCTTACAATATCCCTGGAATGGCTGAAGCTACAACCCACTGCAATCAGACACTGAAGTTTCTGTCCATTTTTTAAAAAAAGATCTGAGCACTTTCCACAACTTCTGCTTTCTATTGCAACACAAGTACCAGGGAGACCAGACTGATGCAGATGTTGTGCCAGGGCTTCCAGAGCCACCTTTATTGATTTACTGTATTTAACAACACAACAGTTTCAGTCAGACATAAGAGGACAATGGCTTTTTTTGGGAAGATGATTTATTGTTGGATTGGAGCAAGAGGTAGAAGAATTAGAACCAAGTGTAGATTTTCTGCCTTCCTCTATTCAATCTCTGGCTTCTTCAGAGATCTAGCAATGGCTGATGACAGCACTTAGAAGAGCATTGCACCAGCATCTGTTGGAACTCATCTTCCTACTCCTGCTTGGAATCAGACACCACAGTTGATGACCTGTATAAGACACCACAAACAGGCATCCCAGTCCTGCCTCCCCCTCCCAATCTGCCAAAGGCTTCCTTTCAGGCCAGTATCATCCTGTTCCCTGTGCTGGCAGAAGAGTTTGTGCAGCTACAGGGCAAAACAGACTGTGGAACTGACACAGACTAAGCCTAACGCCCTCCCTTCTTATCCCTTGCTGCTTTTGTTTTTACAAGGTTTTTTTTTTACTTGGTTCACCAAGTGACCCCACAGATGCTTGTGCAGGCACAAAGAAAAGGTAGGAGAAAGCAGTTAAGGGAAGACTTGACTGAACACAGGTGATCACAGAACTACAGACAGCACCTCTACAGGCAATACACAGGTAAAGTAGTTTCTTTCTAAGAGATTTCCTATCGTCCTTCCAACACCTCCTAAATTTCAGAGACTAAGTACATTAGGACAGAATAGATCAAATGACCAAGAGATACTTCATTTTTTCTTCTTTAATGTTGGAATTTGGACTTGAACCAAGACATTATCTTGACTCTGAGATGGTTGATATGTCAAAACCTCTTCTCTTTCTCAAACTGCTTTAACTTTAGGTTGCTTTCTCTGAAAGGTATTGTGCAGTGTCTTTTCTCTTTGCAAACATACTGGAACCAGCCCTTTGAAGGCTGAATCCTCAAGCAGCACTTCAGAAGAGACTTCCTATTATTTCAACTCTAAAAAAGAAGAAAAACAGAGAAGGGAATGCCCACCACATAAAAATACTGCACCAACAGATCATGTCTCAGACAACACCAAAATTGAAACAAGCACTTATATGGATGGTGAAGGGGTTGGTGAGAACTAACACTACCCACACACTGTAGCAGCTGTCAGCAGTACTCACTAGTAAAAGCTGGCACTGTAGCCTAGGCACAAAGACAAAAGGCAAGAACCAGCACAAAACCACGGCTTACCAGCAACTTGAGACATGAAAAACGTGTTCAAAACAACAAACACTTCTATTATTGGCATTACTCTGCATTTCAAAATTCCCCAAACACCCACATTTTAGGTTGTAGCACAACTTCTTAGAGGACAATCTGCATGGTATTCTGCAATTTAAAGTCCTCCCAGAAATAAAAGTCTATATAAACAAACACACACACTCATGAAAAGCACCACAGCACATGATGGATATGAAATGAAAGAACCACGATAAATTGATAAATCTATCAGTTTAGAGTAATCTGTGTCAGAGCCATGCCCTGCATTAGTTCCAAGTTGAGTTGGGACTAATGGGATGTGCAGTTACCCTGTTTCATCTATCCCTTGGAGCTCTCACTCCTTGTTAAGAGTCTTCTCATTCGAGACACAAATCTATAGGAACAAAGCAATTTAGTCTAAGAATAACTTAGATACAACAAACTGTTAACTCAGCTAGTGTCACTGTATGGGGTCTGGCTGAGATGGAGGTCATTTTCCCCACAGCAGCCCTCCCAGTGATGTGCTGGGTACTGGAAAGATGCTGATAACACATCTGTGTTTTGGCTACTGCTAAGCAGTGCTGGCACAGCACCAAGGTTGCCTCTCCAACATCTTCCCCCCAGCAGTGCTGGGGAGTATGCAAAGTCTTGGGAGGGGACACAGCCAGGACTGCTGACCCCAACTGACCAGAAGGATATCCCATATGACATCTACTCAGGAAAAAACCTAAGAGAGAGAAGAAAGGCAGAGAATCCATTATTTAAAGCATTTATAATCTGGAACAACCACTAAGCCTACTGAAGCTCTGCTTCCCATGAAATGGCTGGACAGCACTTGCTTCTGGGAAGTGGATAACAAAACTTCTTGGGCTTCTTTGCTTCCATGAATGCAATCTTTGCTTTATTGAACTGCCTTTACTTTTACCCACAAGGTTTTTTCCATCTTATTTTCTTCCCCCTGTTCTGCTGAGGAGAGGTGTGATAGAGTGGCCTGGTGGACAAGTGGCATCCAGCCAAGGACAGCCCACCACACTCACCTGCAGTTGTTTTCCTCACACAGAGGCTCCCAGCTTTGATGGGCCAGGCTTACACTGAACTGCATGATGCCCAGCAGGTATTTATATCATTGCTTGCAAAAACGGTATGAAGACAACAGATTCATTTCCAACAGGAAGGTGCTAAGCCCTGCTTTCCTTACAACTCCTCCATGCTTTAAGATGGGGCCAGAAATGCTTCTCCTTTCATTATCTCCAGCTTTTACCTGGTAAAAGGATCATACTGCACAGTTCACCAGTGCATGGATACCTTTAGAATATAAATCAGCATCATACAATTCAATTTGCACACTGACTGAATAGTGAGCATATATGGGACATTAATTTGTAAGAGAAAAAAGAGGAAATTGTGAAGGAGACAGAACAAATTACAGGACAGAAGCCACATACATTACAGTTCACTGAAATTTCACCTTGTGAAAAACCAGATTTCCAGTCACTCCCAAAAATAACCAAATTTTTAGTTTCCTTGGAACATCTTGAATTTCTATTTACTCTTGGCCAAGACAGTCTGTACTGAGTTCAGCTCTAATAGCCACTATGGCTGACCTCAGTGCATTGTTTTCTGTGAACTCAAGGCTCACCAATTGAACTAAACAGAGAGCTGAAACAAACACAAATAGGCCCAGGAGTTTTAATGCCCACCTTTGGTTTGATTTATGTTTCTTTTTCTCACATCACACACCTTGACCTATCTGCTCAGCTATGAGAAATAGGTGTGAGTACCTCAGGACCAGCCAACCTCACCTGTGTGGGCAGGAACTCCATTTAACTCACTGCTGAACTGGAAACAACATGGCTCGAAGCACAGTATGAACTTTTCATGGTAGTTTTGTCTTTAGACATTTTAATAATCTTTATGGAATCTTTACTACTGAAATTTTGGTTACTTCTTCCATGTGTGTTTCAAATGATGCCAGACATTATCTCTGGTATAGCACAGGCTATTTTTGCTTGTACTAAACTTTTAAAGAAGGCAGTATTCTTTTCACATGAGCCATTTTTCACTTCCTCTGCTTAACAACTACATAAAACACTGCTAATAGTTTGATACTTTAAAACATGCAACATTCTAGGAAGCCCATTATTGCTATTATCCAGATACTACAGTGTTTCTGCTAACACAAGAAACAGACAACAGCAGAGATGAGAACACTTCCCATTCTCCAGAACTTGACAGAACATGGAACAATTTCTAAAATCTGACCTGGATGGACTTGCTATACTGGTGCAACTGCTTCATGTGTTACCATGCACCTTGGCAAGGCAGTAGTGCATGCCAAAACTGTGACTCCTAAGAAGATAACTTGCACTCTGGAGGGGAAAAAAAGGGGGGGGGAAAAAAAAAAGCATTTTCAAAGAATTGCAAGCATACCTAAACAGACAATGACACATTTATCTAGTATGGCTAATCTATAACATAGCTGTGGTTCTGCAAAATGCCATGGGGATAGTTCCAAGCATAAAAAATCACCCAGGAGAGAACAGGACTGCCGTCAAATTCTAAAAGCATCCGCCCTGGAGCACATGCATCACTTCAATCAGTAAGAGTTACAGCTTACAGGTAAAACAGCAGATGCACCCCAACTATTTCCACTTTTCATCTATCAATAAATCTTGAGGGAAAGGGCAGAACAAACCAGATAAAAGAAAATTAAAGAATGAATGGGGAAAACAATACAAGAAGATTTATTTTTAAGGCCTTCTCAATAATTATAATAATTAAAAGATTTCTTCCTTTCCTACTAAGTAATATTATCTCTTTGCCTTCTGAAAACAGAACCAACACAGCCAAGCATCTTTAGCTTCCACATTAGTTGTCAAGAGCAAAATGGAAGTAGCATGGGCAGGGGTGCTGACAGATAGACTGAAAATGACCAGAATTACTCCACAAACAGAAGAATCATGGCACACAGATTGGAACCTTTTTGCAGTATCACGGAGTGAAGCTGGACTGATTCAGGTTCCCGGTTGCTATAGTGACAGATTTCCCTGTCCTTGCCATATGTCAGCCCTTCAGTGTTGCTTCCTCTCTCCTCCCTGCTTCAGCCAAAAGCTTGGCTAAAGCAGCCTGCTGTACATGCAAGATCACGCAGTCACCACACATGCACATGCTGTGAAAACAGCCTCACAGGTAATCTGGTTCAGATCAATCACCATAGCAACCCAATCTTTTAGTGCCTAGATTTCAGCCTGTCGGGTGTATTTATAGAGCAGCTGCAGCGCTCCACCCCCTCTGCTCCAGCACCAAAGCTCCCAGCACTGCCCACACTACCAGCAAGCTTCACCCAGGCACAAGGACTGCCTGGAGTCAGTGCTGAAACAGAGCCCTCCTGGCACCTGCATGCCCCAGGCCAGATGATGGTGCAGTATCTGCAACATGCCAAACGCCTCCCAGTCCATGAGCTTGCCATATCCACGAGTACTACAAATATCAGGAGGTATTCTTGCCCACGGAAAGCTGAGTTACCAACCACAGCTGACAAAATCCGCTTACCCAGGCACCCACAGGATGCTCGCACAAACAGGCAGTGCGGGTACAAAACTGAAGTGCAGAGTGTGCTAACACAAACACAAACACACAATCCTAACAGGAACCTGCAGGCAGCAGCAAAAACTAAGGAGAGGTTCCAGCAGCACCTGCCCCACAGAGCCACAGCTGCACACACCAATAGTACCTGAAAGCCATGAAGAAAAATCAAGACCAGGGCTTGAATGAGCAACAGGAGATAAGTATGTGAGGAAGAATGGTATGCAAATACTGTCATCCATTTTATTCCATTACACTCTTGGGGAAAACCATCAACAATAAACTAATGCAGGAAAAGCACACCCTTTTATAGTACTCTACTTCCCAACAGGAAGGAGATGACAGATTTTAGCCTCAGCCACAGGACATTTCACATGCTTCAATTTAGGTTAAAGACCTCATTCTCCTCCCCTCCTTTACTGTGTGAAACATCTCTCTCATGATCCTTCCTGGGCAGGATCATTGTGCAGGGCACCACTCACTATAGAATCATAGGAAAAATGCTGGCATAAAAACCCTCTCCCAATCTGGCCAGTTCTCCTGCTCTACACTGTTTGAATTTAAATTCATCTCTTATTCAAAAATCATCTCCAGAGATTTGCATGAGAGAATAGTAACACAAGGCCAACTCTTTTGAAGTCTGTCCTTTTTTGCCCCTCCTTGTGAAACGTCACCATCACAAAATACAAGAGCCTTCTCATTTTCTCTACCTCATCAGCTTTTCACTGACCTTCAAATCTGCACTAGAACATTTTGCAAGGAGTAGGGGTGGGAGGAAGGAAGGGCAAACCAAAGCCCTCACAATGGCCCCAAGCCCAATTAGCCTCACACCACCTGCAACCACTACAGCATGACATTTTTTTCCAAACCAGAACTGCTTTTGGCATGAGCTTTGAGCTGAGAAACGCTGGTGCTGCTTCTGAGTGCAGCCCAGACCCCAGCACCCACAAGACGCTTCCATTCCCAGCCCTCTGCTGGGAATTTGAGCAGTAGGCCACAGTTCCCATAATGCAGGCACCAGAAGGTTTTTTCCAAAAACCAAATAGCGTAAATGTACAGCCATAAAAAAATTAACAAGAAAACAACAAAGCGTGTGACATTTGAGAGAACTGCTGCATGCAGCTGCAACTGCTAAATTATTCAATGCTTTCCCTTGCCACGGCGCCTCCCCCAGCCACAGTGAGCAGCTCTGGGCCAGGAGGCATCACTCACGGCATCACCACCACCAGGTACAGGCACATTCAACTCCTTCCTGGAAATCACTCACACAGACAAATGGGATCCCAACAATAAATTACAGCCATTTGTAAGACAGAGGAGGGGGAACGCTCACAACCAGAGTGAGCAAACTGAAACACTGAAACATTGTTCAGGATAATGTGAACCAGAAAATAAAGTACTTTAAACAATCCAGTCATCTGCCTGTTGTTAGCACCTCAGAACTCAGAGCCCCACATCTGTTTTGCCTTGTGTACTAGAAGCACTCAGCCTGTCTCCCCACCTGTGCCACCTGCTTGTTATTCCTTCCCTCGACACACCTTCCCCTTCTCTTCATCAGCATTGTGGGAGATCACAAATTCCTACTCTCAAACCGATCCTACTATTAATTTTGGTGACAAATCAAAACTGAAAGGAAATAAAAGAGACAAGCCCATTTTCTCTCTACAAGAGCTCTGGGGTGTGAGAAGCGTGTTTGGCAGACTCACCCACACGTAAACATTGGGGGAAGCAAGAGTGAAGAAGGGACAGGAACCGCCTCAAGCGACTGCTGGAGCCAGCAAACGACACAGCAAGGGCTCCCGAGAGGACCTTCCAGACACTGGCAGTGGCAGTCACCACAGCAAAGGAAGGAGGGAAAACACCACCCTGCTGGGTATGTCTTAAGACTACTAACAAGAGAGAAGGGAGAAACCAGGTGGACAGAAGCAGCGTGCCCAGCTCATGGCTCCAGCAGAGCAGTTCAACTGCTCATCAAGAGGAAACACACACGGCAGCAGAGCTGCTCAGCGTTCATGGCTGCAGCAAATTTTGGTGAGTACTGGTTTTGATTCTTAATTATCTGTATCACAAAAAGCACTCCCCTCCTCCTGCTAGCTGATGACAGGGAAACAGGCAGAGGCACAACTCCTCATCTCCTGTCACCAGGGCCTTTCCAGAGCAAGGACAAGATACCCAGGCAAGAAGAGATCCAGGGAAGCTGGTGTCAAACCCACAGCCAAGAGGGTGATCAAAAGTTTTACACTGACATTGGCAAATTCAGTCAGAATATAATGGGAAGCAGGACACAACCAGGGCACTGATCTTGCAGATGTGACAAAGTAACTGGATATGAAATAAAAGGCTGCTATGCTCAAAAGATAACACGCAGTTCCTGGAGGTCATCAGATAACAAATTTGACAGTAATGTATCTTTGTCCCTCGTACAAAAAAGCAAATGTTAATTCCCTGGTTGTCACAACTGTTTAGAGATTAGTTACAAACAAAACAAAAAGGTGATATCTGACAAACATTACCAGATACATCAAAGCCAACATGATGACCAGCTCTGTTTTGAGGACTGCTGCTGCTTTGTAATAATGAAAGCAGTAGAAGATACAGAAAACCATAAAACCTTGTTCCTTGCTGCTACTCTGATGCATTATTTCTCACAGCAACCCAGAAGCACAAGTCTCTCATTTAACTGCAGTGGCTGGGATCACAGCATGAGAACTGCCTCAGCTTAGGTAATTCAGGCATATGCAAGCAGCACTTCTTATTTCTAAATCCCTGCAAGGGTCCTGCTACTAGCAGTGATCTAAAGTGAACACAACCTCTCACAATTCAGTGGTTTCTGGGCACCAACAGGCACAACCTCCCCATCTGGGAGTTCCCCAGTGTAAAGACACTTCAGAGCTCCTGGCAGTACATGGGTGAGCTCTTCAGTTTGCTTGGTTTGGGGTTTCAGCTGGTTATTCTAGTTCTAAGAAATCAGGAGCAGGTTTGTCAATAATCAACAATAATTTCCATGTCGTTTCGACAGGTTTGAGGAGATCCAGTGACAGAGAATCTAGCTGCCCTAAAATTATTTTCCAGCTCAAACAACAGAGCAAAGACCAGCTGAATTATACAGGTTCAGCCACAGAGAGTGAGCAGTAGGTCAATGGAAGTTTTTCATAGCTCTCAAGGTAGAGAAGGAAAAGCGGCAAAGCGTTCTGTCCTCAAAAGAAATATCACAATTATTCCACAGATTAACAGATTATCCCACTAAAATCATTCCCTTCTAATTGATGCCTCATGATGCTCATTTTTATTTCCTTTTGTTTCTTATTAGGTCACTGACAATGCTTTCACTTCACGAAAATTCGTATCTTGAGATAGATGAAAGCTCTTTAAACTGGGGACATGATATTAATCTTGCATATCAAGCTCTTTCATTCTTTTTTACTAAATCCTTTCCTCATTGCTGCAATTCCCTAATCAGAAGCTGGATCTCTACTTTCTACCAGTGCACTGAATAACTATGTAACTGCCTGGAAATTTAATGCAGTATATCTTAAATGCAGGCACAATAGGGCCAAAGGACATTGCAGGAATTCATTTGGGTTGTAACATATGCATTGCCTGTCTCCAATTCCTTCCTAATGGAAAGTAAGTGAACCATTCACCTCTGTACTAAGTTTTAACATAAAGGTATCAATTACTATCTTGTGAGTATGATGGCAAATCCAGTTAGAAAATGACAGTGTGAAACAACAGGGAAGACACAGTATTTTACATCATTTGTTATCCACTCTCACATACTAAATCTCTACCAATTTTTCCCCCCAAAAAAAGGAAGCCATTCTTCTACCAAATGTATCTGGAAAGGAGCATCAGACAAAATCTACTAGATGGAATGCTGGAAATTAAAAACTTTGAAGAAATTTATTCTCTTAGAATTTAGCAGTACTTGTGACTTTCTAATTTAATACTCAAAGTTTTCATAAATATTTGGTTTTGCCACTGGCTCACCACAGAAGATATTAAATAGACCAGACTGAACATCTTAACAGAGGTATGCCTAGTATATCCTGTCTATACAGAACCTGAGTATTTGATATGGCTTGAGAGGGGAAAAGCTATAAATTATGAGCCTCTATGCCCCTGAGCCCAAGGCAGATAAAATCAAAGCCAACACTAATTTAATTCAGGAAGATAATATGAACAAGTGTTCTAGTAAGGCCTGAAATGCACTGATGTTTCTACCATTTCTACTGAACCATCAGTCCTGATGCTCTAAAACCTAAAAAGCTACTTTGGCTAGGTGGGCAAGGATTACTGTTAAAAATCCTCAAAACTTTTACTCCTCTGACCCCCAAATCCTTCTAAAACAGACAGAAGTTGGACTCAATACTCCCAGGCACACAGTGTGGCTCTTAGGGATGGTCCTGTGAAGGGCCAGGAGCTGGATTCAATGATCCTTGTGGGTCCCTTCCAGCTCAGCACATTCTGTGATTCATTACATACATGCCCTGTCTGCTTTCTAAAGAGTTACAGAATGGTACCATGACTGAAGAAGAGGTTTGCCCTCTAGTATATATTTATGTTTTTCCATGAAAACTTTAAACTAGAAGCCTTGTGGGGTTTTTTTGTTTGTTTGTTTTTGGTTGGGTTTTTTTTGCCAATTTCCACACACCCTTTGGTTCACCACGTTTCACAGCTTTGGCATATAATACACATCCTGGAACTGTGTCTTGGCGATGTTATGCATTTTGTGTAGACAACACTCTTTCAGGGAGGATACTGTTTTCCTTTTTTGTCCATCCAGTAAACTTAGAATTGTTTTAAAAGCAGTAACCTGGAAAGCAATACAGTAGGACTCTGAAGCTTACAGCCTGAAACCTGTTAATTTGGTAAGAACACAGGAGTCCAGACTTGTGATACAACTGCAGCACCACTGGACAGAAGATACAAGATCTTTTAGTGAGAACAAGGTTGTATTACTCTCCAAACAAAAGTATTCTAGAGACTTGCTGATGATTTTGCTTTTTGTTAAACACACAGTAAGATACTGAAAGAGTGTGCATTTAATTACAGTGTCTATTAAATTGTGTTCAAAAGCTGTGCATTTTCAAACAATACAACAGTAAGGCAAAAATAGTATTTTATAGATGGAATGATCTATCAGTTCAGTGTTACATAACGTGCTGTGAGGGGATGGCCAGCTCAGATCCTGTAAAAACTGCATTTTAGCTATGTTGGATGTGAAGTGCTCTCTTGGATGTGTCAGAATTGCAGCTTTTCATTAGTGCTGAATACAGCAAGTGCTTCTTGTGCCCAATCCAAAACAGTTGCCTAGGTCCAAGCAGTATAAAGTCCAAAAATAGAGACACTTCCCAAATAACCTATATTTGGATGACTTTGGTTTGATTACGTGACCCTCAGGACACCATAATAAATCTTCCCTCCCCTTGCTTGTGTCTACAAGTAGCATCCTTTTTGCAGATAAGCAATGGTGCAAGGAGCACAGCAAGGACACTTGAGAGCACACCAGCAGAAATGCTGACCCAGAGCAGCACTGGAAATGGCTGGCTTGTCTAGGGAGAGCATAACATATTGCCAGAGCACAGCTCTACCCCATCTCCATGGGGCTGCAAATTTATAATGTATGTTGCTGTGCATATGACTGAAAACAGTGTGGGATATGGAGGAGTCCAGGGGGAAAAGGGAGAGAAGAAAGATGGGAAACAAATCAGTTTCCTTCAAAGCTTATCATTTCTCGAAACACTTCTTTATCGTGACTCCACACAAACAGTGACACAGACCAAGCTTTCTTCCCCTCCTCCACCTGACAAAGAAAAGCGAGCAACACAAGGTGGTGACACTCATTTCTGAGGGAAAAATGTTCTTGATTTAAAGTCGACTTCATAAGAAATTGCCCAGTATAAAGCGGATTTCCTATTCTATTGTCTTGCAGAGTAACAGGACCTGCTGTTTACAAACCAAGGAGTAAAAGCAGCTTTCCAGTCACATTACCGCAGCAACCCCTTCACATGGCTGCACGCCTCACCCTTTCCAATGGCTTCTGTCCGCCCTGAGCCGCCCTTCTCCCTTCCCTCACCATCCTGCCCGCTTCCACCCGGCAGGGAGCGAGGAAAAGCCTCCGGGTGGCCGGGACCCAGGGCGCCGGCCCCGCGCCCACAGCCCCGCCGGCTGCAGAGCCCCCTCCCCGGCCGGCCACGCCGCTATTCCCAAAGCCGCCCAGTCCCGCCGGGGAACCCGCAAGCGACCCCGCAGGGGCTGCTGCCGACCGCGCGGGGACGGCTCCGACAGCGGCCGGCTGAGCCCGCGGCCACAGCGGGACAGCG
>VYZP01068530.1:0-16227 GCA_013400635.1 Hypocryptadius cinnamomeus | reverse complement strand
ATATCACTAGAGTACAGCAAATCTTTTATGCCTCCTGACATGATTATGCAGGTGTTCTGCAAAAGATATCTTCTGTCAGCTCCCAGGTTTTTTGTGGAAAGATTTGTACTTAGACCTTGCTCGCTTATAAAAACTCCAGCACTGTGCTCCCAAGTTTCTGGTTTGTTTTATGGACACATACTTTTTGAAATTATCTAAGTTTTTCTTTTACATTGTTAGTACTCTGTCTCCATAATGGGGGGAAAAAAGAAAAAGAAAAATCAATGTGCTATTACCCTGTCAACCTACCCTTACAAGAATTCTTTGAACATCAATGCTTAAGTAGAAAAAATGTATGCATTAGCATCACTAAGCACACTAATTTTTTTTGCTTTAACATAAAATAGAAATTAGAGCCAAGAACTGATTTATTGTAAGAAGCAAGGGCTCACAGCTAAAGCAGAAAGATAAATCAGTAAACAAGTGTCCTAAAACAGCATTTCACAATGCAGAAGGTACACCACTAACAAAACCCAATCTTTGAAAAATCTCTAGTGTGATTCACTGTGAACCAAGTTCAGTTTAAACAATCCTTGCTACTGAAGCACCCAAAAAACCATATATGCAATCCTGAAACCATAAAATGCACCACAGTTATTTACACACACTGGGATATTTGAATAATACAGCTCTTATGATGTGTACAAACAGAACCCACAACACAAATTACTGTGAAGATTTCCCAATGTCTCAATTACTTATACTTAAAAAGATTCCAAAGAGTTCAATATATATGTAGGAAAGTATACATTTAGCCACTGAGAGGAATAATATGAATTTACAGCTGTTAATAGAAGTTTCATTTGGACAATTGGTCAATACAAGGTTTAAGTAAACACTGTTGCTTACTGCTTTAGAAGGTGTGAACAAATGACATTTACTTTGTAGGCAGCATGGACTATGGAACTGGTATAAATTGGTCTTCGAGAGCCAGCAACTGCAATATCTCATTCATCACTGTATTTACAATTGTGAACTGGAATTCCAATTACAAAACAAAATCTATTACCAATTTGAGTCACGGGTAAAAAACCCTTCTCTTTACCTCCCCAGCAGTTAATTCTCTCAAATTATTTTAGAAACAAACCATCAAGAGGAATGAGTCTAACACCACTGAGTTTGGCTGAAACAAACAGAACAATCACTATATCTGCTAACATACTGCTACAGAACTGTAAATCTATTTTAAAAAAAAGAATTACTACCTATTAGGACACTGCTTTAAAAGGTCAACTTTAGCAGGCCACCTTTTGAAAACAACAGAAACAAGACATAGATATTATTGCATTGTTATTTTCTTAATTAGTTTTGAATATAATTATCTGTAGAGAAGAGATCAATACAAAGCCCCCATAAGTAGCTTTTAGCTTTTTTTACATTTTGAGAAANCATAAGTAGCTTTTAGCTTTTTTTTCATTTTGAGAAAACTGAACTTTGGAAGTACAGCAGAAATGCTATTAAACAAGGCACACTTTTATTGCACATAAACTAGCAGATGCATTGTCTCAGGCTACTGCTATTATTCAACTTGTCAGTTTTTGACATATATGAACAATACATCAGATGCCTGGAAACAGTATACTGTTCACAGAGTTTCACATAAAAAGATTAAAGTGATGTCAATCAACAAATATTCAAGTCTCCAATTCTGATTTTTTCAGATATTCTTTATGCATTAGTTTTCTGCCATACATGTTTAACAGGATGTTTTTTATATGAAATATTGCCATGGCAGGAACGTAGGAAAAAATACTGCTGTAAAGCCAAGGAAAGATCTGGTACAAAGTCGACACTACATGCAGGACTGAGGTATTAAAGAGGAAAGTAGAACAGGTATTTACATGGACTACTTACCCGTGTGAAGGTCCCCTCAAAACTGTGGATATCCAGCTGTGGCTTCTGAGCATAAACATAAGCATTGATTGAAAAGAGATCCTGTAAAACAGAATAACGCACTTAAAATTACTTAAATATAATCATTTATGTTGAAGACCTGGTAAAGATTCTAGTTTATGACCCCCACCAACCCACCCCAAACTAAGCTCACACGACTTTTACCCAACTAAGGAACACGGTGGTTTTTTCCAGTACATCTTGCTATAGAGGAATCACTTTCAAGTTGATATCCTTAATGTGTTGATAGTTCAAAAACTAAACTGATTTACATTTATGAGTTAGATGTTTTTATCTAATTTCTTTTAACAGCCCCATTTTAATTAATAATAGCGTAATCTTACTATAGTTTCCAGATATTTGTCCTTTTCAAAATAAAATGGGGGAGGGAGAAGGGTTGATTTGTTTGAAAGTTGGGTTTTTGAATGAAACAGGAAAAAAACCCCAACTTTTCCAGCAAGGACAAAGCCAACTGACTACAAAAGGCAACAATGAAATGGATTCGAGTTCTCTTGAATGCTCCAGCATCCTGGTGGAAATCCCACAAGAAAACCCTACCAGCTTCAGGAAAGCCTGACTATATCAACAGTATTACTCAAATCTTTAAACTCAGGGATACATCAAAACTAGTCTGATAAAATTTGGTCTAATATATGTGGTACCACTATTCCTGACAGCAAACAATCCACAAATGTTCCTACCCTAAAACTAAGATGAATAGGAAACACCTAAGACAGTACAGTAGCAGCCTCTATAAATAGATGGCAGTATACTATAAACAAAAGAAAAAAAAAAACCTAATAAATCTGAGGATTGTTAGATCTTAAAAGTTGTCCCTAGAGGCCCAGGGAGGTTCACCTTAAAATTCTGAAACAATTATTTCATCAAATAATTGTTCTAAAACATCCACCTTCCACAATACTACAGACTAAAACCGTGATAGAAAGGAATTTTTCAATCACAAAAGCAAACTTTTGGTGCTTTTTAGGTGGTAAGAACCAACAGCAGCAAAGGGATTTCAAAAGGAGTTGAGCATTCATGCATGAATACACAACAGTCCAATTTCTACTCTGGAGAGGAGCAGATGTTTGATACCAATTCCCAGTCGATCTAAGAATTCCAACCTCTGATCAAACGCAAGGTTGTACACCTTCCCACTCTATGTAGCACCTAATTATTTGGATTATCTCCATCCCTTACTACCAGATGAATCTTGCAAAACGCTAATCACACACCATCTCTGGGGACCAAATTACATGGGCATAATACCCTGTTCATTCTAGCTAGAATGTGCTGCCTTTCAAAGCAGAATTAATTTTACAGCCTCTTTCATGGACATAGAAACCACACCTTGGCTCAAATGCTACTTTTAAAAGTAGGCCATTATTTTTTCCCCATAATTTTGAATGCAAGAATGTTTCACAATTTGAACAGTAAAAAAATTAACTAAAGGTGCAATTGTCTACCTGTGTTAATGTCTTAAAGCCCAAC
Organism: Hypocryptadius cinnamomeus; assembly: GCA_013400635.1. Taxonomy (NCBI): domain Eukaryota; kingdom Metazoa; phylum Chordata; class Aves; order Passeriformes; family Zosteropidae; genus Hypocryptadius; species Hypocryptadius cinnamomeus. The sequence goes on along the minus strand of VYZP01068530.1, from coordinate 12,804 downwards.
ATATTTATATCTTTTATTATCGCTGATACAATGGCTAGATTGATGAATATCACTATATTTTTGCTTTTTCTTATCAAAATGAATGCTTTCTTAAAAATCTAATGTATGTTTATGAAATATGTTTGATTTTAGTTTAAAAATGTGTAGCCCTGTAATAATAAATTGTGTTTATATTCTACAAACAAGAAATCTCTCATAGCTTGCAAAAAACACACACACTTTATATTTCATATACTTTTTAAAACAAGAATGAAATCTGAACACTGAAACTCACAATTTATCTTTATCTTAAACCAGTAGACATTTACTGAAGTCTATCACACAAAGTTCATTCATTGCACCCTTGTTCTTCCAACCTACTTTCAACGAGTTCACGAGAAATAATTCATATGAAACTAATACACATGTGGTGTCCTATATCTTCATCATTCACTTCTCTCCAATCTGTTATCACCTACAATTTAGCTAATCTAAGCTATTATGTGCTTTATTATGCAAAGAAAAATAAAGAGTCTCTCAGTAGTGGATAACAGAAGAAAACTAATACCACACACATGCTCATATACACAATAAAAACTGCTAGTGAAATGCGTCAACTTCTCTCTTTTCAAAGAATGCCTTAGTGGGAAGCAAAATTAAAATAAAAGAAAGTAGAAATATCCACCTTTTTAAAGTGAATTGGCATTTGTACAGTAATATATTTTCCTTGGTTCTAATCTATTTTTTCTACTGTGATCTTCTCCTTTGTTTCATCTCAAATGCAAAAATTTCTGTCTACCTATCTATACTCCTTTGATGTCTTTTTATGTTTCAGTTCCCCTTTTGTATTTCTGATTTAACACCTAAATTTGTGGAGTTTTTTTTTTCTTTTTTGAATTTCAACTATGAAACAAACTTACTTATCTTTGTGAAAAACTGAGATCTGCACATTATTGGCATTACTCTGAAATGCTAAAAGGTAGAACTAGCATAGTATTCCAGAATGCATGGGGTTTTTTGGTAAAATTATAAAAACCTATGCTTTAGGTGAAATCTAGAGTGTTATCCCATTGGCATTTCACTCATGAGTAGCAGAAAGACATAAAAGCATATTACTTGAGCTCAGTAGATTTCTGAAGTATTTTTTTCATTATTAGGGTAAAGAAAAGAATTAAAGGTTCTTATTTGCTGTAGCCAAGTGTTCTGTACTCCAACTGGACACCATTCTCAGGCCAATAAAATACAGTAGTCTTATAATATGAGGTAAAAAAAGAAAAACTTGAAGAATTATACAGTTACAGAAGACAAATTTCCTATGAACTCCATTCAACAACCAGGAAAGGTTACTGTAATACAAAGATGTTTTTTCACCAAGTGCTGCTTTTCCAGGGTGGAAGCTGTGCATTTCTCCTCGCAATGTCTTGAAAGAAATTGTGAGGGTGACTTTAACAAGGAGACATCAAGATTTGTAAGCAACAGTACATGTAAATATAATTTCTGCTCACTAGGCAAGAAAAAATTACCTTGTTTGGTTATGTCATTACTTTCCCTTATACAAAAGCAGGGGAAAAGGAAATTACCTTAAACAAAGGATTTGATTCTATTATTTTTAGAAAAGGCAACTTTTTATTAATGATTTAACTAATGGGGGACTTGTGAAACTCATCTTCAGTAAAGACTTATTTTCATACTAATACATTGAACTGCTGATTCACTGAAGCCAAATAGTTTTACTGATACCTTCAATGGAAACAGTATTCTACATCTAAAATTACATCACTTTTAGGATGTAATAAGGTCAAATGATCTCAGTTATTTTCTTACTCAAGACAAAAAAAACCCCATATTTGGGGATTGTAACAGTTCTAGATTAAAAAAACTACATGAAAGACTTGAATATCAAGTAAAAAAATATTCTTATATAACAGTAGATGAGTTTTTCTTAAAAATTGACATGAATTTAATTATCTCATACTTAATAACTGAGAAGAATGCATTTTATTCTTCTACACTGCAAGTCAGAAAATGACTTTGCGATGGTACAATAATGAAAATGCTCTCTTTTGCATTTCACAATTTAAAAATTGCCACAGTTATCAATAACATAGAAAAATCTCCTCTATTAGGTCAAGGGCAACATTTGTTCACCTTACTTAAAGATCATTAAAATACATTCTTAATCATAACATGTAGTTCATTGCAAATAAAATTGCCTTTGGTTCAATAAAACTAATTAAATGTAAATGGTATTGTTTACTGCCGTATGGATCTTCTGATATAAATCAGCAAGTCACCATTTATTGAAAATTACAGTGACTTCACTGCTGTTAATAAATATAGCTGATCACACAAGCTAGAGAAGAATGCCTCAGAACTTGTGTATTGCCAGAACTGCCCCATCTATAACTATGAAACTGCAAGAAACCTAATCCCGGTGTTACCATTTTTGCTGCTCAGCCATCATTAAGGGACTTGCTGAAATTTTAATTCTCTGATCACATTAAGTGCTTTAGAAAGACAACAAAATCTGCACCGATCATCTTGGTGGTATCATCTGTTCTTTAAGAAAAGCTCTGAAGGTCTGCAGGTTTGTTTGTTCTGGGTGCCACAGTGGGTAGGATTACAGTGCTGCTCTGGTGACACGGCTGACATCTCATGCCAACACAAGATACTCTCCTACCTGAAAGGAGGTTGTAGCGAGGGGCTGGATTCTTCTCCCAGGTAACAAGTGACAGGAGCAGAGGAAACGGACCCAAGTTGCTCCAAGGGAGGTTTAGATTAGATCTTAGAAAAAATTTCTTAGAAAGGGTGGTCAGGCATGGGAACAGGTTGTCCAGGGAAGTGGTGGAATCACCATCCTTGGAAATGTTCAAAAGGCATGTGGATGTGGCACTTGGGTACACAGGTTAGTGGTGAACACAGTGGAGCTGTTCACCAGATTCAACAGTCTTAGAGGTCTTTTCCAACCTTAATGACTATGTTTTTACAACTAAAGAAATCAAAATGAGCGACAAATACGGAGAGTTTATTCTACTCAACACAAGAGCTAACTGTTCATAGTCTATTTTATGTTCAACTTGCATAAATTGTATTTTTTAATTATTAAAAATATATTTCAATATGGAAGTATGAACTGTAAGTCTCAGCTTTGAAAGTACATCAGAAATATGTGGAGAAGCCACTGGGATGTGCGATGAGTCTCTGGAGGCCACTGCGGGCGGAGGCTAGCTGGAATAATGTGATCCATCCAGTAACACCCCGAAACGTCAGCCCAGGAGCAGAGAGGGCAGAGCCGCAGGGACTGAACCCTGCTGCCCTGGCTGGCACGGGCTCTGCCTGGGAGAAGCAGCCGGGTGCCGGATCATCACATGCCCATAGGGATTTAGCCTTGGAGCCGAGGAGGACTGTGCCGGGCCAGGACCCGGCGGGCGGCAGGGGCGGCCCGGGCCCCGTGGCGCTCAGGGCCAGGCTTGGAGCGGGCACGCCGGGAGCCCCGAGCTCCAGGCATGCACCGGCGCTCGGGCGGCACTGCCGGACAGCAGCTGGCCGGGTCGCTGCACGATCCGCCTGCCATTCTGTACAGGAAGGGAACCCGACTGCATAACTAGAACGAAATAATTCTGGACACTGCATTTTGACTTCCTGTAAGGCCCACATACAAATATAGCTTATGACTGTATTATAAAGCACAAAAATTAAGCGGACAGTAAAATAATTTCATAATGCTATTTTTTGTTAGTTTGACATTTATAGATTGCTTAGACCTCCATACCAATCTCTGAAGTTGTCTATCCACAGAGTTTCTTTACATGACTGACACTCCCGCATATCACCGTAATTTAAATAAAGGTAGAAGCATCTTTGCAGAAATCTAAGAACTATCAATGTGCTTTTCCACAGGAATGGAAATAATATTCTTTGATGTGCACTGAGTATCATTTTTTGTGACAGACATGAGAATCCCTTAAAAACATTTACATTTGGGTGCATTAGGTTACCACTCCACCAAAGGAAGTCACAGACAGATGGGGCTTAGGAGAGAAGCAGGTACATGACATGAGCACTGCAAACAGTCTAAGTCTTGCTGGGAGCAGCCATTTAAAATGAGCTCAATGAAGAACCACCAAGTGTAAGTGGCTTGTCCAAACCCCATAGTAGAAAAATTTGGAAGTGTTTTAGTTTAGTTGGCAGGAAGTATTACACCCAGTGTCAGTCACTTCAGGATGCAATGTCAGCTTATGCAGACAAAGCCTTGTCTAGCACCTGGTAAGCACCAATAACTGAGTGGTGTGAGGAAGGGGAGAGGCACATCAGCTGCTTGTGGCATTCATATGCTGCTGGTAGCCAGGAAAGGTGTGTTAAGTGGAAGCAGCTTCTGATTAACTGCACTTAAAATATGACTCAGGTTATCACCTACAGCTCAAGAGGGAGAGTATAAAGATCTTGCAAGAAGCCTAGACCAGTTAGATGGAGCTACCAGTGAACAGCCTAAGTGGAAACAACTAAGGAAGAAATGGTTACTATATTGTACAGTTGACCCCTCTATATTGTTTCCAAGATGCACGAATAATTTTTTGGCAATATCTTGCCTTCCCTTCACACCCAAAACAACCACCACCTTTAGCGAACCTTCACATCTGCATGAAGATGAGGCTGCATGGCCCACCATTCAAATGCAGACATCCCAACTTCAATCACTTTTGATTTACTAGTATAAAAAATTACAATAATTTAGTTCTCCAAATCATACTGCACAGATTCAACCATAATTTTGCATTATCTTCATAGATGCCTAATGCTTTATTTATCAAGTCTATTGTTTTTTTTTTTAAACAAAGAACATAATGTAAAAATTACAATACAAAAATTTCATGTTCCTCCTAGCATGAAAGCTAGAAAGATAATTCCATGCTTTCTTCCTAACAAGAAGTGAAAAACTTTAAACATGTATTTGAATTTTTTAGGGGAAAAAGGAAAGTTAATGCAAAAGGTTTTTTTTCTTTTCCAAAGGACAATGCAGAGAAGCCTTTGCATGGTAACTCCAGATTTCATCAGCCTCAGTAGACCAAGACTTCTAAGCTCAGAATATCAAAGTAACAATCAACAAATAAAACTCTGAGGCAGTGCTTTGCAGAGTATTTGCAACTGCCGTCAGTGATGTTTCCAAAAAAAAAAGACAAACAAAACATAACACTTAAGCTGAATACAGGAGTAACTGTTGGAGAAGTACTACTAAATTTAAAAAAAAAAATTAAAGCAAGACAGAAAGTTGACTGTATTTTAGTCAAATACATTACATGTGCCCCAAATTTTTATGTAATTTTCTTTTAATGTGAAAACAAGAGAAGGCCTTGATTAAATGTTAAAAACAACAGGAGAAGCATTACTACAAACACTAAATTCAACTGCAGGTTACAGAATATTTGTTAAAGTCTGTTCTGGCACCAGAACTCATGACTTGAAGCCTGACTTGGCATATCTGTCTGGCATGACCAACCTTTGGTTCCAAACCTTGCTCTCAATCCTCTAAAGTGCCTTTGCAACTTCTTCCTCCTCTCAATTGTGAAGCCAGTAGTCACAGAATATGAACCAGGAGAAAACCTCTCCTTTTTCCTAGTATGACTGTGGCAGCAACTCTATTTCTGGAAGTGTAACTGCAGAAGTCTTGCTAAGATCCAGCAGATAATCTAATACTTTTGCTATTGAGATGGAATATAAACCACCTTCTTAAGGTGTATTTGCCTTTAATAAAACACCTAAAAGATTTAGTGTAAAAACACCAGAAATTCTGTAGAGGTAAATTTCCACAATTTTGTCACTTGAATATGTTTTCAAAGGAGGTCTCCTAATAACAAGCAAACTCGCTGGTACAAGAGAAGACTTTCCCAGTACAAGGGAAACAATTCAGCTTCTTGTAAAGGAGACTTTTATACAACTTTACATTTGATTTTGTAGGTATAAGTCTATTTTGGATGTGTGTATATACATACACACACACACACACATCTGTGTTCTTTTTAATGATTTTAGATCTACTCGTGACACAACACACGTATGCACTCGAAAAATACCCACATTCAGGCCACTCCAAGCCCTGCTTGCAAGAACTGGCACATTGCACCTAGTTGGATCAGAAAGAATGGTGACAACAAAAAACCACTTCACCTTCCAGGAGCAGGCTATTGTTTCCCAAGCTCACAAGTAAGTGATTAAAGCAATGGCTCCTGAGACAAGAATAATTTGCACTTACAGTCTAACACTCGGTTGAAAACACTGTAACTGAGACTTGCTTCTGGAGAGTGTGAATCTCTGTGTGGACAACAATGAGAACAACTAGGCTGAAAGATAAAAATCTAGTTCTGACTCAGTTTCTTCTCAATGCAAAACCAGGAATATTTGTGTCTTATTTATTGTAAAAACTAAGGCTCCGGTAACAGGTATTTTTCAACACTTACAGTAACTGCAACAATCTTTTGGATAACAGCTATAAATGCACACACAGAAAATAACTTAAAAGCAAACAGAATGCTTACCCCTAAAGCTGGCAATCTTTGTGTGCAACTGACAGCAACCTTCAGTTTCCAGTCTGTTTCTCCATCCAGCTGGTCAGTTCGAATGAAACATGAACCTTGAAGTTACAAAGAGACATCACACTATTATTTCAATTTCAAAAATTCAGTTTGGGTTAAAAACATGTAAAATAGTGAAAAAAACCACTATCTACAACCATTTTAAAATAAATGTGCAACATATAAAAGGATTTGTATTTTGGAGTGTCTGTGTGCTCTCTTCCAGGAATGCTTTAGATAACACAAAATTGCACCATTTTTTCTAATAAAATTAGCAATATGTCTGTTTATGAATGGAGGTAACTTCTATTTTACAGATTTCTTCGAAGTTTCTAAACAGGTTTTCAAATATTATCATCAAGAGATAAAACTTCAACTTGAGTTGAAAAAGGTTTAATTTCATTTCTTTATGCAATTCTGTCACTTGTACAATTCCAGCACTACAGAATACTATGTTTTTTTCTCCATGCTCGTATGACATCACAAACTTTCATTGTTGTCTCCTGGCTTCTCTGAAAAAAAATAAATTTAAGTAAGTCCTTAACATGGACAGCATTCAAAACAACGTGGATCTGAATGTATTATACTTAAAAGAAGTATTTTTGAATCATCTGCAACTATCGGTGGTCCAAGACTAAAGAAACCTGTCAACACATGCAAAGTACTTAAGATATCAGGGAAACTCAAGATACAGACTGATATACACTGAAGAGAATCAGTGTGCCGTACAGACCAAAGACAGGATTGTAGAAACAGATAGCTGAGACCACTGCAGAGCCTGCTCTTATCCCCATACATAGTTTGATGGATATCATCAAGTCTGGAGTATGACATACATTACTAATGTAAGATTCAAAAAAGACCACACACAAACACTGCAAATCTACTAAAAGTACAAAATTAACTGCCATTCCATTAAGCTTGAAACTTTTTAAAAAGGTGGTAAAATTTTAGCAACACTCTTCACAATTGCTACACTAGAGAAGCCATAAATATTTCTGAAGTAGTAATTACAATTTCCTTTATACTACAGCTAAACAAATGTATACACTATTGTTACTGGGTGCTATGGGTATGCAAAGAATAGATTTTACAAGTTATTAATAAATTTTAACAAACAGACATGCATATAAACACACACATATTTCCATCTGTATTTCAACCAATCCAATAAAAACTAACAAAGTAATTTTATCCCTAGAAGCGATGTGGTAGCAATTAAGGAAACACTGAAAAGGAGTTTGTCCAGATTTGAGTCTTATTACAGACAAGAAGAGAGCCTGCTAGAATGTGTCAAGACAGTATGCCAAGAAAGGGTACCTACCAGTGAACATAAATTAAGACAGAGATTATTTTATAGGACAAGTGGACCCTGGTGTAAGTAAAATCTAATAGAACCCAATGTTTTATCCATCAAAGTCTGCAAATTAAGCAGCTGGATAAGCGGTTGCCTGAAAGGACATGCTTGAGAGAAAAGCCACCTGAAATTGTACCTGACTGAAAAGTAGTGGTTTTGCACAACAGACTTCAAAGAATCTTACAAGCTTTCATGTAACAGCTCTATTTATATTAAGTGCCTTGTAAATAAACAAATCTTTAAATGTTAATACAGACAGCTCTCAGAAAACATTATCACAGCTAAATTTCACCCAACGCTCAGAAATGCAAGCTGCAAAGCTGTGTCTTAAGTTCTTGAAAAGCTGGGTTTAAATTCCTAACAGAATTCTTTATGAATTTTCTTCTAAGAATAAAATATTGTAAAGCACTTTTTAAGAGTCAGCAACATCCACTGCATTATAATGAAGCGTGACGTACCTAGGAACACCTAAAATCACCATGGTATCACTGCATTTTCTGTCCGTGGCATAGATGAGCCTACTCTCCATGATACTTTTCCTGTACAAGACATTTCATGGTTTTCTTTACCCTTGCTGTCAATGGTTGCTCTCTTGCATCAATTTCATTTAGAATTATACTATAGATCAATGCAGTTCAAGACCAGTGTGGCTGCTGTGAATGGTTGACTGCACATATATTCATTTAATAGAGCTCACACTATGACATGTATTGGCCAGCTGCATTTCCTCTTCACTTCAGCAGTTAATTTCATCAATAACTTATCTCATAGCCTGTTTCCCTTTTATCCAGAAAAAGGGACTGCTTTCTGCCAAGTCAGCTTTCAATAGTGATCACAAAAGCAAAACCGAAACAATACGATCCTCTTCTCCACCTCAAATATTGCAGTAGATTTGACTAAGTAATTTTAACTACTCTCTAAGGTAACCTGGCTTAACTAAGCTATAAACATGGAAGATTAAATATGTAACTAGAAAGTATAAAAAAAGAACTCTTTACCCCTACCAAAAACCTTGAATTTTTGTAAAACTAAATATTCCCCACTGTTTATTGTGTGGAAGTCATACGTACCTTACCTTTGAGAGGTATTTGAGACAGCAGTACATAAAACTTCTAAAAATCAAAGTCTTTTGAAAAGAATAAGTCTTTTCATTTTTCCATTTTAAAATGCTTGGAAGCATTGCACCCTCCTCCTCCAAAAACAAAATTAAAACCACAAAAGCTCATACAAAAAAGTTGTAAAAATTGTGTTACATAGTTCAGCAGAATGCTTTACGATAGTGTGAAAAGTCTCTTACATTTCTAACCTGAATATGACTTGCCAGAAAAAAAAAAATCCCAAAATCATCTATACATGTCAGGAGTTGCTATTGCTTCTGAATACAGAAATAACTCTTGAACCTGACAATTATTTTACAGCACATAGAGAATGAAATTTTTTAAAGTTTGTGCTGCTTTAAAAAAGGAGGCATTTAAGGAAATGCCATTAAGTATTTTAAGTATTTACCAATCAAAAGTAGCTGTTTACAAAAAGAAATAACTAGAAAATAAAAATTTAATTACACACTGAACATGACAAATTTTCATAAAGCTACATATAAAGGAGAATGCACAAAACTAAAACTTCTACCTTCTATAGTGAAGCACTCAGATGCTCATTTTTCATAACTACACAGTTCTTCAAAATTAGTAGACAAAGTTGTACATTGTGAATATCTGACTTATCCATCCATCTGACTTTCCATCATTCAAGTGAAAATTTTGGAATTACCTAAATTAGAATTTAAGGTTGATTCAAGGAAATTACACTGGACCTATATAGATTAATCACTTATCAAAAGTGGTGCAAACTTCATGAGCACATTTAAACTAATTTACAAGTATGTAATATTCATTTAGCCTAATCAGTTGAAGACAGGCAGAAATCAATGTAGAGCGAGTGCATGCAAAGTGCTGCCCAAGTAGCAACTAAACTGATTTTTGAAACCATTTCAGCTGAAACTTTGAAACTTGAATGGTTAGAAAAGCTGAAACTTTGAAACTTGAATGGTTAGAAAAGTCCTAGGACTACAATTCTGTTTTGGTTTTACAATTCTGTTTGGCGGTTTAGCAAGAGCTCAATAATTTGAGTTCTGTCCAGAATTTACCCTAAGGTTGCTTTTCCATGGAAAAACTGCACCTCAGTACAAAGGATTAAGTAATTTTAAGAACTTGAAATAACTATGTAACATCACATTATAAGGATACATTGATAATTATTAAGAGACTTCTTATTTATGTTGAGTTTTTATGGATAAAACCACATTTTTAAAGCTATTTTGTGTGTTAATAGAATATTGAAGAAAAATAATGTTTACTTCAGTAGCTTTTTATGGTGTTTTGAAATAGAGATTAAAAAGCTCATTTATGATGGCACTAATCTAGGGCCATGACATGCCTGGCCTAGATTTGTCAAACAAACTCTGTATTATCAATACAGAGTGAGCAGGAACAATTCTACTTAGTGTGTGCTGGACTTAAGGCTTCAGTCAGATAATACCTGAAGGACATGTATGCATCAAACGCTTTTGGGAATGGTGTACGTGTGCACATGCAGCACAGCAGCCACCTACCTGCCTCTAGGAATCCTGAAGAAAAGGGCCCTGAACAAAAATTCCCAAACTAAATAGAAGCTCATCCTTTGAAAATGACAGTAATATTTTCATCTTAAAAAAATGTGCAGGAGAGAGAAAAAAAAAAAAAATAAATTTCCCCAAACCAGAAAGGGAAGCTCCTTAATCAAGTAAAACACATTTATATCATAACCTTTCTCTTAATTAATACTATGCATCATCACCAGATAGCCTAATCTAGTTTTTTAATACTACCAAACTTGCTAATCATAGTTTATGTATTAATTCCTTTGTATGTGGATATCTTTAAATTCCTGAAATTATAATGTATAATGAATTTTTATAATTTAATGTATATGAATATATAATAATGTATAATATATAAGTAATGTATATGAACTTTCGATACTATCAAACACTTCCATTTTATTTTTATATACATACTCCAGAATACTAAATACAGCTTTTAAATTAAGCTTCTGAAAACAAGCTATTACTTGGGATGTTACATATATTCTTAAATGAATTCCAGCTTCCAGAGTTTATTAAGAAAGCCACTCAGAAAAGAAAATTTGCTGGGTATTAATTAAATTATTTGTTACTATTTTATTTGATTTGGAAATGTTGTTTCTGTTAGGCAGAAAGATGGATAATTTCTCCTCAAAACAATTAGCTTAATATTCAGCCTGTAAAACAAGTAGTTTTTCTAGAACATGTACTTAACGCAAGAAACCCAAAATTGACAGACTAAGAGCAATTACTTCACAAAAGGAAAATAATTTATTTTTTGTAAAATCACATCCCCTCATTTTAATGGAAAGCTGTAATGAAAAAAAATAATTCGTGTTATCTTACTCACACTGAGATTTAATATTTCAAATATGTGTGGAAGAAAATCTCAACTGCCCTAGAGAAGTTGACTTAGTTCACTGCAGAATCAAAACTGTGTCTTATCTGTAGCATCTCCTGTGTTAGATTTCATACATTCCTGCATATCACAGACATTTTTCTTTCAGACTTGGCTTTAGGCAAAGACTGTTCTGCTGTGTACTTAGCAGCCTAATAGTGCCCTTAAATAGCCAGATAGACACAGAATATCCTACCAGATATAAAAGTATGACCTAATCTTCTTTGTTAGGCAGTAATACTCTTGAATAATCCTAGACCGCATAATTGAATCCAAATACCTCAAAATGAATTCATCAATTGATGGAAATTATGAGCAAATCAGACTCTGAAAATGGCAAGCAAAAGCTTTAGGTAGAGTGGTGTGATGAAAAGACAGAGCTTCCTCCCTACTTCCTTCATGTACATGAAATCTACTGGCTTTGCTTTTACAAAGAGAAGGTTGGAAAATATGCTAATACTTAAAGCTGAAATATGCTAATATCTAAAGCTAAAATATGCTAATACTTGCTTTCCGGGACTGGCCATGTTTCTGGACAAATAGCAAAATGAAAAATTAAGATACTTTTCTTGACATAACTAAACTATCCAACTTGTCCTGTATCCAAACTTAATTTTCATTTCCCAGCTCTTGGCCTGGAAGAAGGGTCTAAGAAAGCAGTTCTAAATCATGAGATGAGACACAAGAGGATTCTCAATTCGGTAAAATAAACCAAAACCCTGCTAAGGAATAACTTGTTCTGACTAGCATTAAAAAGCAACAAAGTAAATGACACATTATAAAAGGAGTTGCGTACTTCTATCCTTCACTATTTCTGCTCTTGCTTTGAGCAATAACTTAGAGCAGATCTTGTCTTTGACTACATCTATTTAATCAACATTTTACAAGTGAAATTATTTTTAAAAATATTTTTAGATTTCACAAATACATGGAAATCCACAGAGCCTTACAGGTCAACCCACCTATGGTATTTGTTACAAAAATCACTGTACACAGTAAAGAATAGTGTATAAGAAGTTAATCAACACAGAAGTTCTAAAAACTGTATTTAATGTTCTCTCAAAACACATTAAAATTAATAGATTTCTGCTTGCAAATTTTTTCCCAATTATCAGCAAGCTTAAAAAGTAGACTTGCCAATAACCACTAAAGTAAACATAGGTATAATTCAAGTATGCCATGGCACACATTTTAATGTTATATTGTAAGGAAGATGCATCAGAGGGAAGCAACTATAGTTGCTTAGTTGTATATAGCAGATGTACAGGAATATGCATATTTTACAAGCACAATAAAAACCAGGCACCCCAGTCTTGAAAAGGTATTGTTTTTTCTGCTTAATTGCAGGGTTGAATTCCACACTCCATTACAGATATTGTGA
>VYZP01068528.1:13327-145456 GCA_013400635.1 Hypocryptadius cinnamomeus | reverse complement strand
CAGAAGTTCTGTTGGCATCCTATCACTGTTTTATTCAGAAAATTAAGAGGCATTAATACCTGAGACCATCCTGACGCCTGGATTTTAAGCTAGTTTGCTGTTTACAACTTTCACCTTAGTGAATTTTTAAAATAAAACTGAGCACAATTAGTCATTAGTATTTTATACTTGTGACTCACTATAATTAATCCAACTGAACCCCATCTTCCCGAGAATGTTCTCTCCCATATAATCTTCAGATTACAAACACACCACATATTTTCTGATACTTTTATGTACCATGTTCCCCTGTCACTCCCTTAAAACAGCATACAATCTTGCCATTACTTTCAGAAAAATCAGCTGTTGGTAGGCAGGATTAGGTTTGACACTTATGAACTAGTATTTTCCATTTTAGACAGTCTGAAACACACATTCACAGAACTTACGCCACAAACATGTGCTAGAGGTTTATGTATTTGTCAAAATCTTTACCCAAAAGCTCAGATCAGCCTGTAGATGTAACACAAAGCTGGCACTGCTTCAACTGCACAGCTTTCTGCAGTGATTATTTAAGCAGTGGATCTAGCCCACAAAGACTCCATGCTCTATGGATTGAGCTGTGTCACTTGAGGCACTTGCTCTAAAGCCTGGTATTTCTGAAGACCTAAACAGACCTGTCTCAGCCAGGGCAGATGTGCAAGGGCTGAGTCAAGGCACTCAGCTCTAAAATTTTAAGGGTTTAGCTTATTAAAATGGATTTGAGCTTTGCCTCTAATCACCTAGGACAAATGTCTCCCTCTTTAACCAGCTGGGATGAGGTCACCTTGCTTCTGTTTTGTTAAACCCTTTTTGCATTGACCCAATAAACTATTCTGTTTAAACAAAAAAGATAGATAACCACAGGGTTGAGCCAGACAAATTTTAATCTAGAATTTCCTCTAACTGGGTCAGCATTAATCTAAATGGACAAACATTTGGCTTTTTCCATATACAAAGCACTAGATTCACTTCTGGCAGGCTAGGCAAAATTAGCACACCACTGGAAGCAATCAAGCCCTTCCATCCATCAAAGCATTTGAGATCCACATAGAAGAACCCAAAGAAGTTGAAGCTCTTGGCCCCAAGCATGTTATTTTGAACCATCTTAATTGCACAATTTTTTTTTTTAAATCACTTTCAGGCATGACAGCCCCAAAGACCTGCAGGCCTCTCAAGCAACGTTGTTAAATCCCAGTTTTAACTGAGGTATAACTTTAAAATCAATCACCCAACAGCGAGTGCTGGATTTGTGGTCTTTTTATTTGCCCTTTCATCACAAAAAGCTGAAAATCATGTTACAGGAAACATTTCAGCATTACTGTTAACAGAGTGCACTTTATCTGCACAAGTATAATGAAAAAAAAAATCCCAAGTCTCACCCTTTCCAGACAGAAACAGACACAAGTACAAAAAAAGCCAGTAGAGCTGCAGCAAATTCTTTATGTAACCTTTCAAAACCACCGGGTTTTTGGAAAAGCCATCATCAAAATATTTACTTGTACAGCAAGTGAATTCACAAGTATCAACAAATCCAAAACTTGTACACATTCCAGTTTCAGGTTTCCTGTGGAGAGGAAACTTCCAGAGACAGAAGTCACTGTGACTCAACAGGGCACGCACAGGATTTGGTAGCTACCAAGCTTTACAGCTCTTCCACCCACGAAAGCAGAGTCTGACTCTTCATACTGGAAAGGCAACACTAAAAAAGCAAAGATATTAAAGGGAGCCATTCCCACAGGATCCTCCCTCCTTTTAACAAGCCATTGAAAGCCTGGCAGACTCATTTATTTCACTGAAGCATTAGAAATGCTTTGGGCTAATGCAAGGATGCAGCTATACAGAACACAAAGAGCAAAGGCTTCTTTGAAAGGGGCTGCACTAACGAGATATGCTATTCTCCATTACACGGCCTGAAGAATCTTGAAGGAATGCCATTTCCAGGAAGGGCAGCTTGGTACAAAAGCCTCATGGATACCTCCCCACCCCTCAGCATTCTGGCTCACTGATGCTCTCAGAGCTCAGCTGGACACCACAACACTGGAAACATGCCTGACCAAAGTGAGTCTTTAACAATTCCCTTTCCTATTCAGTTACAGCTTACCAAGCAGAGTAATGCTCTTACCCACTAGGACTCAGAAGAGCCAAAGAGGCCATTTCTGACAGATTTAAACAGGCAGACTTTGTTAACTTATATATCAGACATTTCTCAGCCTGCTTTCATATATTTTAGTGTCTGTTTGGGAATAAAACTCTGAAAACAAGTATATCAGACAACAGGAAAGCAAACCTACCCTGCTTTAAAGAGTTGTGCCTAGGCAAACTGGGATCAGAAATAAGGTGGGTTTTTCCCCCACCTTTTTAAGGAGGAAGGCTGAAGTTGCATCTTTTATGGAATGTTTCCAGGAAATTAACATCTTTAACATCAGCCAAAGCTAATGACTTTTCTGAAAGATACAGTGCAAAACCTGAAGGTACAGGCCTGTCACTACCAGGTAAGATATTAAGAACCACATTATGGGGAAAGGAACTTCATTAAAGAAAGGGTAAAAAGTAGAGCACTGCATAGTTTTTTAAACAAAGACAAGTTTTATGCCAGCATATTACTCAAATGTCACTCCAGGAAGTGCACGGAAGTGTCACACCGCTGAGCTTTCAGCAGTTTAAATGCAGAGGATGATGTTTAGAGACCATCCAGACGAAGGTGGATACACTTGAGAAAGGCTCTGAAGCATGTGTCCTGATGGGAAAGGCTGCCAGCTAAACACTAGAGGACAAGCTGCACAAGTACAGAACCTTTGTAAGAGGACTCATGAGGAAAAACTCAAGTTTTATTGCACATTTCCATAGCCTTTTACCCAGCACCTGTATAAAAATGCCTTTGTTTTCATGGCAAAGTGTTAAGTCTAAGTATGCTTTGTTCCCTGAAAATTACACAGACCCAAGTATTTTAGGGCCACACCAATACTATGCCTCATCAGCTTATGCACAAAAAGCAAGTCATAACACCACTTATCTCGAGACTGGCATCTACCCAGCCCAAGCTCACCCAGTGCAGAACCTCCCATTACCTTCAGTGTGGCTCAGAGAACACGTCAGAAGCAAATGCTGAGATCTTGATGCATCACTCAGTACTTCTGGCCATTTAAAAGAGCCAGCTAAGTCTCAGACCTCAAAGCACAGAGGGTATAATTAAGAATTAGCTGAGCACTTAAGGCACTTAAGATGTGGCCATGAGAGATAAAGTGCAGTCCCCAGGAGTTTGGCAAAGCCCACCACAGGTTTGCTGTCCAACATGTGACAGATTCTGTCTCCAAAATAAAGAGGGCACACTGACATGCCCCATCACAAGGATAAATTAAAAGAATGCTATTTTTAGACAGCCTACTGAAGTCCTCAGTGCAAATCTCTCCCTGGGCAAGGGCCATACCCAGGCCAGGATTTGGCTGGTTGGCAAGTACAGAAACCAACAAGTATTGTTTACACCCCGCTCCAAAAAAAATTCTTGGCTGGTGCCTTCATTGGAACTTGACCTTTTCATCAGTTACAAACTTGGCTCACACTAAATTTAGAGGTACTGTGAGGTTACAGGGATAAAGTTCATAGCACAAGGAACCATCAGCACAGTCTGAAAGACAGGTGCCTTGAACTAGAGCTTTTTACCTTGCCCTTGAGGAATTCTACACCTTCAGAGCAGAAATCAAGCATCTCAGAGGGCTGGGTGTACAGCCCAAGGCAGGTTGCTTAAAAACGCACCCAAGAATAAATCTATAGCCAAGAGGGTCAAAGGCTCTTCAGCACTCTCACTTCTCCAAGAATGTTAATGTGCAGTCAAATGAGACTTGATATTCACTTCCTTCTAACTACAGGAACTGCCTTTGTTTCCCCACAATATCATCTTAACTAATCAGAAACAGTTCTATTTCAGGACAGGCAGCTTTTATACATTAGCTAAGGTTGCTATGTAGAGTCCTTGTTACATCACCTTATCCTGGTTCCTGCTTGTGTCAAATGGATTGAAAACCTCTGCATTAGCTTTTACTGCACACACCTCATGAACATGATTAAACCAAGACAGGAGCAGACGCTGACTTCACAGAAATCAATTAATCACAGTAGTCAAGTAATTATGTTTGCTGAAACAACATGAGTCTTTCCTTTAAGATAAAGTGCAGAGACTTGGGACAGTCTCTCCAACCACTACCTTATGTAACTACAGGTCCTTGTAGAAAAGGTCAAGATAACTTTTAGGTACAGAAAGAAATGCTGGGTAACACCTTTGCAGTGTCTTACAGCATTAGCAGGTGTCCCCTGCCTACCACATAACTGTGCCAGGGAGCAGCATTAAGCTCCAGGGAAGAAATGGAGTAAACAGACTGTAGAGAACGCAACAAACCATGCTCAGTAGTTGAGGGAATGCTGCTGGAATCAAGCCACAGAGAGCTAAGTGAGCTAATAAAAACTGCATTATAGACCAACCCTCCTCAAGGAAGTCTGCTCTATTCCTTCATTATATTTTGAAGCATCACATTGTTAAAGCCTCATTTATCCTCTGACTGCAACCCCTCCATTCCCACACTGCCACAGGGCTCAGCTGAACATACTGGAGGAACAGCTCAAGGTCCAAACACATCACAGCTGTTTGCTCAGCTAGAGGGCTGAGTAAGTGGGGAACATGCTCCACACACAGCAGGGAGAGCCCACCTATAACAAATCACAACACAGGTAAGAGAACTTTATTTGAGAACAGTCCAGTTCAAGCAGCCTGAAAACACCTATATTGAACAGGATGAAAAGCTGAGGTGCTGTTTCACTGAGGTCTTTAAATACCTTGCTTACTTTGTTCCCCTGAAGAGCAGCTCCTCTCCACAGGGGAGCAGAAGATTTGCAGAGTCATTCCCTCACAGCCTGCCCATGACAGATAGAAGGCTCACACTAGAGGAGTAACGTAATTCACACAAGTAACATTGAAAATGAAGCAAAAACGTTTCAGGACAGAAGAACTACACACAAAGAGACAGGGGCTGACCAACACACAGCTACCACCACTGCTGAATACTCAGGTTCTCCTAGACTGCAACTAAACGAGAGGTTTTGGAGCACTACAGCAGTCACCAGCAACTCAATGTGCAAAGAGCTACATTGCCCTCTCTCCTGCTGAATCAGAGTGACAGGCTAGGGGTATTACAGGCTCGTGTTTTAGGACATTTTGTCCTTACCTCTTACAAGGAGGTTCACTGTAAATGACAGTGTGTGCGCTTATTTCACTTAGTACAACCCTTCATATTCACATATGCTCAACCAACACTTCACAGAACTGGGTGTTCCAGATAAGGGAGCCAGGCTTGCATCCCCTCTGCACAAGCTTTTTGGAACCTGCAGCTCTATACAAAAGCATCTTTGAGGATGCTTTGAGGTAAGTTTAGAAGCAGGACAAGCTACTGTCAGCAGCAGTCAGTCCCTTCCTATGAGGAGCCTGTACTATACCTTTTGAGTACTCGATGCCCTGAATAGGGCTGTAGCTCAGTTACCTGCAAGTAAGACATGAGACATTTCAGAAAAGTTCAGCATTTCCAGGAGCTCAACTCATATTAGCAGAGGAAGCAGTCAGTGTCATCTGTTTTAGCCAGACTGAACCCATGATAAGAAGAAATGAAAGCATTTCTCAACAGCAGAGAGAGTAATAGTCAACTACACTTCTTAGTCAGTCTAGAGACACAGACAAAAATCTGTTCTCTGCCAACTCTGGCACTGCCTTCCAGTGCCATTACCTCTAAGAGATCAGGCTCAATGACATTTCAAGCACCTGGTTTGCACTGAACTGCTTTGCAAAGCATTTTCAATTACTGCTGCCTGATACTGGCAGAGTAAGGCTGGCAGTCAGAGACAATCTTTATTATTAAGTCAACTGAGGGAGCTGAAGGAAAGATAAGCCCTTGGGTGTAGAAGCCTTCCTAGAGCCAGAAAAGGCTAAGACAGCTGCCCCACGGGGTACCATCACTGCCACCCATATATGCTGGGCAAGTGGGACTTTGCTTCTCCACAAGAAGGACAGTGTGCCCTTGCACACTGAAATTAAATCAATTGAAATTCAATCAATCAGCTGAGTTTGATCAGATGTTTAACTGCATATAAGCTTAAATTTCACAAGATATATAGGCAGAAGAAGGGTAAATACTTGCACAGAAGATCAATTGAACTGTAGTACATTAAGAACAGCAATTCAGAGCTGTAACACATCATGAAACACACTCTTCCAGAGAAACTCAGAAGTGTAGATGAAGACTCCAAAGTACTAACAAACCACAATTGTTTATGCTTTTGCTGAAAAGTCCAAGTGACCAGTTTCAGGCTGGTCTTTGTGCCTTTCAGTAGGAATTACAAGCAGCCAAGCCCAGCAGTTACACTCCTACCAGACACTGAAAGATCCTGTTCTTGGTTAGCTTAATCCAAGTTCTGGTACTGCCAGAACCAGCAGTGTGAGTCTGGATGAAGAGGCAAGAGATATGGATGAAGAAAGGTAACAGGACAATGAAAATCTAATAGAACCCAGGCATTTCAGTGCTCTAAAGCAACCACCTCCTATCCTACACCAAATCCCATCTGGAGTATAGCTGGAACTTGGACTCAGAAAACATCTTCATGGGCCTGTGTCAAGGTCAAAGGGTGGGTTTTTTTGCCACCTTTCCTTCCCAGTACAACTCTATGTGTTAATCTCTGAGTTTTCACATGACAGGTTTAATAAAGCAGCTTTATGAAACACTAATAGTTTAAGCTGCTATTCATTCTCTGAATAGACAAATACAGCTTTTACAGGAAGAATAGAACAAGTTAATTTTTAAGTTTCTTCAAAAACAGTTGTGCAAGATAGAAGATTTAATCCACAACCTCCACATCTCTTCCACACCTATAGAGACAGTCTGGCACAATCTTAGGTCAGCCTCATCTTTTGTGCAGCTAATTCACTCAGTAACACAGAGGACCTCCTATGCAAAAGCAACTATTTTTAAGACTAAGACAGGAGAATGGAAGAACTCAAACATTAGCTTTTATTTCTCTTTTCATATCCTTCCTGTTCTTACTCTTGACTTTGAGACCAAAATACGTGATGTCTAGAACAAGAAGAATGGCTGCATGTCCACTGATATAAGAAAAGACAAGAGAAGCTACTGAAACATCTCTTGTGATATGAGAACTAAGCAAGCACCTCAGAGAGATGGTGACTCATGAAAGGTAAGACAGCAACCCAAGACTACTCATCAATAAAACTCCCTCCACAGGAAATACACATTATCAAAGAAACTGTAAACACAAGATATCACAAATGCAAACAACTGAACTGAGTGTTCTATGGACACCACATCAGCAGGGACTACAACATGTCAACCTAAGCAATATTATGAACATGGTTGAGCATGATAATAATTGATAAATGAGGCATGGAAGATGAACACACTGTACCAGTACAGACTAACAAGCCAGGAACATTTGTTACAGAAGTACACACCAGTGCTGTGAAAGCCAAAAAGCAATCTAAGAGGCTGACAGGAATCTTTATACTTGCCAGATCAGTGACAATAGTTCATCAACAATAAGAGGAAGCTGCTACAAATTCTCTGAGGGAACCTACATGAGACTGAAAGTACAGAATGCAATCCCTCCAGCCATAACTGCATGAATAATGCTGCTCCTGACATACCTCTGCAAACAAGTTAGCATCAGGTGAGACATCTCAGCAGCTGTAACTCATCGATTGTGATAGACACATCGACACTTCCTGTGCTGGAGGAGATGCACAAGTTACACCTGAAGGTGCAGGATGGAGCAGAGTCCCATCACACAGGTAACACACAGCAGGCAACAAAACGGAGCCTGAAGCTGATGCAAGATGCTCGTAGCAGAGTCAGGACCTTGGATCGTGAGCACCAGGGAAGAGCCCCGTTTAGCGGGAGCAGTAGGACCTGACAGGGACACGATCCCCCTGGCTCTCACCCACCAAGGACCACTCTCCGCTCCGCACCCAGCTCCCGATCGCATCCCAGCTCGGCCCTCCCTCCCTGCGAGCCAGGGATGCGCTGCTCCTGCCCTGCACAGCCTCGCACCCCAGGCAGCGAAGGTGGAAGCTGTCACCGCACCGCCACCTCCCAGAGCTCCCAACGTCGGGGAGAACCGCGAGGGGCTCTGTCCGCCACAGCCCCACCGAGGAACAGCCCCATCTCCCCCGGGCAATAAACACGCGGGGCCGGGCGTGCAGACAGTGCACGGCAGGACGGCGGCTGGGCAGGCACAGACCCGGCCGCTGGGCAGCCCGCCAGGCGTGCCGAGAGGAAAGGGAAGGAGACCCGGCCGTGCCCGAGCCCTGCGGGAAGGCGCTCCCACCTCACCTGCAGCCCCGGCCGGGCGCGAAGGCCCCCACAGCTCCTGCCGCCGCTCCCGCCCGTCTGCCCCGGGCCCGCCGCCCGCTGCCCTTTAGCGGCCGCCCTCGCTCTCCCATTGGCCACTGCCGCGCCGCTTCCGCCCAGGCCCGCGCGCCGATTGGTCAGAAGGCGAGCAGGGGACGAGTGCTCCATCACTGAGGCGCGGGTGCCATTGGCTGGAGGAGGAGCGGGGGGCGCGACACCGCGGGTCCAATGGCTCGGACACCTGTCAGTCAGGCGGGGGACGGTGATTGACGGCGGCGGGCTGAGGGCGGGGCTAGCGGCACCGGCGGGGATGGCGGTGCCGCGGCCATGACACAGCGGCGCCTGAGGGCACGGCGGGCTGGGAGCTGCCTCAGCCTCAGCCTCCGCTGCACGCCGCTTCCTGCCGCCAAAGTCACCGCCAGTCACCGCCCGTAGCGTGGGGGACGCAGCCTGGGGAGCGGCTCCAGCTGAAGGACACGGTTGTTCCTCAGTGACATGGAGCTCGGTGGTGTTGAGGACCAAAGATCCCTCCAGGCTGCCGATAAGCCGTGTGGTGTAGTCAGTGCTGGTTACATAATACGGTGTCTTTTAGAAACAGGACCTTCGAGCCTTAGAAATGGTGGCTGGGCCCTCAGCACGCTGGGTTTGTTTATGGTGGGCCCAAAGGCCAGCTCTGGGTGGCAAACGCTGGGCCCACCCTTGGGCTGTGCCAGCAGCGGTGAGGGGTCTGCCCTGTCCCTCAGAGTGCTCAGCACTGTCCCCCCAAGTGGAGTGTGTGACTGGGACACCAAAATCCACTCTGAGGTAGATGGACCCTGCCCCATCTGAAAGGCACTGGGAAGAAAATAAATTATAAGATAAAAAACTGTCCCTGATGCGATGTTTATAAACCTGCTTTTTTTGTATTCTTCCAAAAGAGCGCTGCGTTACGTTGTTGGTAACATCAACTGTTCTGAGCTGTGTTAATGGTTGCATTATATAACTGGATGGAAAAATCCTTCCTCTCATTTCAGATATTTTAAATGTTTCCTCTGTTTACTGGGTGTTGGAGCTTCCTACGTGGAGAAAGCTCTCAAGGAGCAAGTCACATTTTCCAGGGCGCTGTGTACGTGGAGAGATGAGTAACTGCTGTAGCCTGAGTCACAGGGAAGGAGGGAGTTCTGGGTAAGGGCAGAGAGGGAAATTCTGGAATGAAGGTGGCAGAACAAACAGCGTCCTCCTCTTGCCACACTTGCTACAGGTGTGGATCCCATACCACTCAGTCAAACAGAGTTGTATTCCTTATCTTTTAATTAACCATGTGAAAATACCCAGTGTTTATGGTTGCTAAATTTGTCAGTGGCTCAGCTGGGCTGAGGTTTGGTGTGTCTCAAGGCAGCTGTGCTTGTGATCAAGTTAACAGATAGGCTCAGCAGATAAACATCAGGTATCAGACTCAACTTTAAGTATTTGAGGAATGTGTTTGAGTTTGATTGCAGAAAATTGCAGTCCAATTGATTCCAGGTGTACCTTAGCTCTTAAACCATCTGATCCAGGCAGGAAAAAACAGATCCGGGCAGGAAAATACGCCTCAAACCGGAGCTGAGCCTCCAGGCAAAGCTTTTATTTTAAGTCCTTGAGACTGTTGGAGATTTCTCTGACCTGAGAGAAGCTCTCTATTAGAAGAGAGCATTGTTACGGACCTGTCACAAAACAAAGCAAACCAAACTTGCTGCTCACTTCTTGCTGAGGAGAGGTGAACACTGAAGGGGTGGCAGCATAAATTTACATGTGACTGTGGCGGTAGGAGCCAGAATCCTGAGCTGTGTTCCCAAGGAGGAAATGATGGCAAAGGTGCTGTGTCTCCAGAAAGGGAGGGAAGAACCAGTGCAGGTCATTGGTGTTTTACTCAGGGCAGTGTTGAGGGGTTCCAGCTGCACCTTGTAGTGTGGGAGCAGGGATGTCTGAGAGGAAGCAAGCACATTCTGGGAATGTGATTTATTAAAAAAATATGGATATTGATCTAGTACTGATATCCAACTGTGACGGACAAGGACTCTCTAAAGTTAGAAAGTGTATGTTTATTGCATCGTGTGGGATAGCTCCCAACTACACACTGCAGTTTACAGGTGATTACAGAGTCCTTTTATCTATACAAGTATTGAATACCCAAAATACAAATACATATTCATAAATTTGGTACATCCTATTTCCCGCTTCATATGCTAATTAGTTCAAAAGCTATTAAGCATGCGTCGTTTGTTCCTTGAAACGGGTCGGTTGTCCCTTTCATTGGGAGGGGTCCCAAAATGAGGAAGTAAATGAAGTCTTCCTCATTCTGACCTTTCTACCTTTTCAATGCAAATATGACAAATGAACCTGTGGTAGACCTCCCATTCCCTGTCTTAAATTGGTTTCGAAACAGAGGAGGCCCATAATTGTCTTATGTTCCTAAAGCTATTTATCAGTTTCTATATTTTCATTATAAACCCAGCTAACCAAACATTGTGTTGACAAGAAATCAATTATTAGTTAACTACTAACTCTTAACTTCATCAAGGCCTACCTGTTTATTTTAATTAACTCCAATAAAGCTTATTTCTAACTAAAACCTTAGCTCCTCTAAAATCTCTAAATTCCTTAAAGTTTATGTCTCAAATGCAAATCCGACTTCGGGCTGTTAAAACGGCTGGTGAGCTGTGGCTTGTGAAGGAAGCTGCCCTCCCTCTGAGTGTGTGGGGAGTTGCTCTGGCCGATGTGCTGGTGGGCTCTGCAGGGTTGGTGCTGCAGCAGCCTTGTGTGCCTGTGCCGTGGGTGGAGCACTCTGGCCCAGAGCCAGGGGCAAGGGTGTGCCACTCATAGTGAACAGGTCATACCCAGAAAATGCCATCTGAGCAGGAGCCTGAGCCGTCCCCGGAGGAAGAGTGCTGGAAAGAGTTGAGCTTCATTTCCAGCCTTCTAGGGAGGGATTTAGCTGCTTCAGCCCAGCAGATATTTCTGCCTGCTGGTATTGCTGAGAGGTGGGGTGGGAGTGTCCAGGAACACCCTAATGCTTTGGAGACAGGAGGATCCCTCCCTCAGCAGTGTGGCTACTGCGAAAGTGGACAACTGTACATGCTGGAAACTGCAAGCACAGGAAGAATGCAGCTTTGCCTTATGCTTTGGGCAGGCAATTACCTCTGTACAGAGAGGCCAAAAAAAGACTAATGAAAATCCCACTTTTTTAAATGCAGCAATTGGAAAGGTACCAGGCAGAGAGAACTCCACGTGCTGCTGAACCAGCCTGAGACACCCCCGTGCAACACCGTGGTGACAATCACCTTTTGTTCTTCACATGCCTCTCTCTTTTGGCTGTTGCTGCCACAACTCTGAACTGTTTTTCTGCTTCATTTCCCCTGGCCCAGCTTTTCTCGTGCTCAGCAAACATGCTGTGCACTGGAGGACTCCTGTGGACTTTGCACCCCTGAGGAAACCTTTTTGCCAGAGAAAACATCAAGGTGTTCATCTATGGCAGTGTGTAGCAGGAGCAAAAAGGAAAACACCTCTTAGGCAGGGTTTGATTGCCAGCTGAAAATAAGCAAAGTGCCTGTCAGTGACATGTGAGCACAAAAAAAGCTTTGCAGATGGAAATAAAGGCAATGCTTTTTCCTCTTCTCCTGCTCTGCCTTCCCTGCAGTGCCAGTGAAGCTTTGGCTTGTGGGCTGCAGATCCGTGCTGTTCCTGAGCCTGTTGGATCTGGAGGCACAGTGCTCTTTGGACTCTTACATATTTTCTGAAAATGGTGTCTAAAAGAGTAATGGGCACTTTGCAGAGCTCTAAATAGACCAGCCTCTGTCCTGAGGAGCTGGCAACGCACGGAGGCAAGTGCCAGGGATGGGAGAATGGCTGCATCATACAAACCAGCTGGGGAGGTGGCATGTGGCCCACCTGATCAGTATTTTTCCATCACATTCTCATTCAGCTGCTCCTTGCCAACTCCTAGCTCTGTCACACTCCTCAAAAGCTTCTACTCTGGGTTTATTTAGCATGCTATTTATTTCCTAATTATAGAACTGAAGTGACTGACCTCAGCCCTTCTGGGTACTGCTGTCCACCTTTTTGTCCCCTCTAGACCATAGACTCTGGTCTCCTCTAATGGCTGAAAGCCATTGCTGGAGACTTTATGACTCATTTTTTTTTTTGTTTTCCTCCCAAACCCGAGAGGGCTCAGACTGCTTGAACAGAGAGCATCACTGATCATTTCAGAGCAGATGGGCTATTGCATTCCCAAATTCTTTAGACCAAAAGAGAAATGCCACTGAGCTGAGCACTTTACCAGGCTGTGTTCTGCTGTTTCTGTCCACAATTTCCCAGCGGCCAGCTCACTGCTTTTATCCCACATCCAGCCACAGCTGCTGCCCAGAGGAAGAGGTTTTGAAAACCACTCCCTGGCATCAGCAGTGCTGCTGGTCCTGCTTTTGTTTGCTCCATGTGCTCCATTGCACTTGAACCCTGCCTGGCTCCACAAACAAACTCAGTGATCTGGGAGAAGTATCTGTCTGTACCTCCCTGAGAGGAACCCATGCCACAACACCACTGAATTTTCCAGGGAGTCTGGTTAGGTGAAATTCCTACCTTCAGGATACCTTCTGCACCAAAAGCTGCCAGGCAGAGCAGACCTGTTCCCTGCAGCCACCTCTAAATGCTTGTTCAGTTAGAGCTGTTTCTGCCCTTTTCACACATTTTGGTAACTTAAGATACAGCTGCAGGAGCCAGGCTGTGCTTTGGTGTGGCACCTGTCCCTAAAGCCACCTGCAGAAACAGGGGGGTTTTGTGCAGGGAAGGTGGCATCAGAGCAGCAGGTGTCTGGCAGGCAGTGAGAGCAGAGAGAGGAGGCATCTCTGGGGGAAAGCAAGGAGTATTCAGATAAATGGATGTACTAGAGCCAGAAGGATGTATGAGCTTCTCCTGGAGAGTTTCCAAGATGTCTTGCTGAATAAAGGAAACCGCTGGTCTTCTGTTTAATCCCAAGTGGTCTGTCTGACATTTGCCACTATTGCCTCAGTGTGTTCCTGAGGTTGGAGTCTGGAAAGGCTGTGATTGTCCCACCTCAGAAAGCTGGCAAAGGAGTCTGCTAAGGCCACAGTTTTATGGAGTTTTTTTTTCAGTGGCTGCTTGCAAAATGCTTTCTGTGGAAAAGTTTCCGTAGAAGTAGTGGTGCCTGAGGAGAATGCAGGGTTGTAATCCTGCAAACTGAAATGCTCAGTGCACTGAACAATGGGATTAGCAGCCCCTTGTAAAACTCCAAATTTTAGTATTGCCTGAGGAATGGGGAAGGGCCTTTTCCTAGAGAGCAATATTCATGAAAATAAATTGAGTGGAGGCAGAAGATTGATTTTGTGCCAAAATAGTGGGAATTGGGATAGATCTGGGAGGAAGGGAGGGAGAACACAACAGTGTTTGGATGATGGTGAGTACAAAAGAAATTGTTACAGTTGTGATTTGGGAGAATGAGTGGTGGTGTTTGGGAGCAGAGAGCCAGAGCTCTGTTTCCTGGAGGTGTAGAAGGAAAGCAGGGGTGAGAAGAAACAGGTTTGATGCTGATGCAGGGAGGAGAGTTGTGGGTGAGGCTGGTGGGGTCCACAGGAGCATGGTTTGGCAAGGTGGCTAGGTGAGCAGGAAGCTGCAAAGAGCAGTGGGGTGGGTGGGGTGAAAGGCTAATCCAGAGCATCTCCATCTCCATGATGGCTTCCTGGAGATGCACTGGCAGTCACAGCCAAGCAGTGAATGTCTGCTACCATGGCCAGGGGTGAGCTGGAGATGACCACCCTTTTCCATGCACAGGCATCTGAAAGGCTGCAGATCAGTGTCCCAAGAAAACAAAGCAGCTGCAGAGCTACTGCACTCTATTCCTCTGGCGGACCTTACCTGGCTTTCAGGAGCAGCACTTCCCTTTGTACCTTTTTTGAGTTGAAGTATTGCATGGGCTGGAGGAAGTAAACAGTGCTGCTGATGCTGTGTAATGACCCCATCTCCAGGCTGACTCCACTTTGGCTCATTGCAGGCTCCACCTTGCAAAACTGATGTCTCAACTTTTGGGAAATGATGTCTGATTTGCCACACATCTCCTCAGAGCAGACCAGCCTTAAGATCCTGACCTTCAGAGTTCCCATTAAATCCATCCTGGGATTTGGCAGTAGTGTTGCAGGAGGATTTTGTCAGAGTTATGCAGGGTGGACATGCAGGGAGCAGGGCTGGATGTGTAGGGAGTGTGGCAGGATAGGAGGATGCGTGGCTGAGTGATGATGGTGAAGGTCTTTCCTTCCTTCCAGCTCAGGAAAGAGCTACCGCCCCGGCGGAGCTAGAGGGTGCTGTGCTGCAGGGAATGGGTGTCCTCCTCCTTCCCTGCTCAGCATCCCTTTAGAGCCAGGTAGAAATTTGCAGGAAATGCTGTCTCTGAGCTGGGATGAAGACTAAGGTGCTGGCTGGAGTTACGAACAACCTCCAGGGTATTTTCAGACCAGAACAGTTCATTAGTTCATTATTTAGCACTCAGAGGGTGACATACAGAAAGGAAGGGTGGCTTTTCTCAGATGGGTGTAAAAGCAAAAAGTGGGTAAAAGGAGTGAGAAAATTAGGAACAGATCAGAAGATAAGGAAGCTGAGTGGAATAAAAGCAGAGAATAGAAGGGTGAAGAAAGAAAATAAAAGGATAAAGAAAGAAAATAGAAGATGAACCAATGCAGAGGATCACATCCACTGCTGTGTCTAATTAAGGGCTTCAGATCTGCTGAATGATGAAAGGGAGATTTACTTGGGAGAAAAATAAAGGAGCACTTCTTGCTTGCGGCAGCTGAGGCTGCAAAGCCCCTGGCTGATGGGGCAGGATCAGCTCCTGTTTACCCAGCTGAGGTGTGGCTAATCCTGAGCACCGCAAAGAGCCGAGCTGAGGAGTGAGAAGAGGCCGGGGGGAGACAGGAGACAGGGCTGTGTTTGTACAGCAGCTGACAGGCAGCTGCATGCCCAGGCAAAAATACGACATGCTTCTAAACAAGCAGCTCAGTGAGCAGAGGGCTGCTCCCTGGAAAGCCTGCCAGGAACCACAGGCAGCAGGAGCAAACGTGCCTCCTGCGTGGGGCTGCACGTGCTCTGCAAAACACAGCCCTGCCGCCCGGCCTGCGGTTGGGGGTCACTGTCCTCACAGCTGGCAGAGCTGCTCTCCTCTCCCTGCCTGCAGCAGGAGGGGCAGATGTGCAGGCATAGCTGGAGCAGGAGGAAGCACAGGTAGGTATGTTTTTATGTTCTCAGGTCTTGTAGAAAACAACCTACCTAAAGGGAGAAGATGCAGGCAGACAACAGAGGAGGAAGACTGCAAATAAGCCCCGTTCACAGCTAAAGGGACTGCACCTCCCTCTGGGCTGTGGGGAGATTCTGGGGTTCTTTCAGGTGAGTGGTGTGTGCAGCACAGTGTCAAGAAGCCAGCCCTGCTCACAGAAATGAGCCACATCAGATCTTGATACAGGTGACCTCCATTCTGTTTTCTACCTCAGTCCTGAGGTGGATTAGCAAGGAGTGAAAGAGAGCTTCCTAAATTCGACACAGATTACCACACAAGCCCCTAATAACTGCTCTGGCCCCACCCCACGTGCTAAAGGAGGTACTGGGGCTGCATCTGTAGGTCCCTGAGGGACATCTTAAAGAGATACAAACAAACCTGGCCCAGAACATAGACCAAAGGGAATGCTGTGGTAAGCAGCAAAGCTCTGTTAGGAGCTGAGGGGCTGTTGAACCCACGTGTTTTCACTCTGTGTCTACTCTGGATGTCTGCAGCAAGTCACTGGTTTTACTGCTGGGGCTCTCAGGGCGGCAGCCCATTGCCAGCTGGGGACATGTAGAGGGACTCGGCACTGGAGCTGCAGCTGCTTAGCTCTCCAAGAACACTGCACGAATGCAGAATAGGTGGGATCTGCTATTATTAACTGATCTGTGGGGCAGAACAAGGAGGTGAGAGGGAACAGTGAAATGTGAAAATGCCTGGAGGGGGAGTTGATGGCAGAAGGCAAATGGATTCACGCTCTAATAAAGGCTCTGTTGGAGGCTGGACAAAGTAGTTGGTGTGATGGGAGATCCCACTGAGAAGGAGGGGTGATTGCAGAGGACATATGGAGTATGACTAACAATGCCTGTTGTAAAAATATGTTGGTATAAACCTCCTGGCAGGGAGGGGGAAACACTTGGGAGTCTTTACAAGGGTCACACAACTAAGCACTAGGAAAGATCCCTTGGAGGAAATTTGTGAAGCAGGTAGGGGAGATGGGTGGATACCCCTGCCCATCAGCCCACTCTTGTTTCTTCTAGAGAGCTCTTCACCACTCCAAACAGTGTATGGGAACTGTTTGGAGACATCTGTGGATGTGAGAGCTATCAGCTGGCTCCTTGCCTGGAAGTTGTTGTCACTGCTGAGAAAGGAGGTAGCACAGCCCCAGGCAGAGTGCTCGGAGGGGACACAGCTGCCTGCCCATCCCGTGGCATCCCCTGCTCCAGCCTCGTGTCCCCCTGGGTGCGTGCTGCCCCTGGGACTGGCTACGTGCGCTTCTCCATGGCGGGGCTGGACACCCTGACCGGGCAAGAGCCCGGTGAGACCGTGGCGATGGCTCTGACAGATGGCTTTCATTGAGGACACACGTCTGGCTTGGAGCTTGTTTTTATTCCCTTTTGAGGGAAGGAGGAGCCATGGGAGAGGAGCAACTGAGTGGCTGAGCCGGCTCTCGTGGACACAGAGCGCGGTGCCAAAGGAGCTCTTGCTGCGGTTTCCGCTGTGGCTCTGGAGGCTGCAGCCCAAGGGGCAGGAAGTGGTTGAGAAGGAGCTTCAACTGGTGTGCCAGCAGTGCAAGATCGATCCCGGATGGGAGAGAGACAGAATCATAAGGGGAAGGCTCTGATGGGTCACGGGATGAGTGGGATGTTTGGCTCTTTGCCAGCACAGGAGCTCCTGCAGCAGCTCCAGCGGAAGGCACTGGTCACTAGGAACTTCCTTCCAGAGCAGAGGTCCTACAGGAGTCAACATCCTGCATCGGTGGTCACCAGCCCCTCCACCTAGGGGCACAAGTGGCTCCAGGTGGCCTTAGAGAGCTGCTTTGGCCTGGGGGAACCAAGGGAATAAGGAGCTGCTTTTGAGGTGTGGTCACCCTGGATTTCCTCACAGGGTCAGGTGTGTGTGTGAGAGAGAGGAAGGTGTGCAGGGACCGATGCTTTCCTGCTACATCAGCCATGGTTGTGGTTGCTGAAGTGTGTTTTAGAGGGCCACAAAAATGCTTCTCTCCAGGAAGAAGAGAATCCTAGAGCTGTGGCAGTTCTCTCCTTGCCTGCCAGGTTCTGGGGGATCAGAACAAGTGGGAGGTATGGAGAGGGTGGGACGGGCAGAGTTCAAACCTTCTCATTATGCTTCGAGATACAGAGATCAAAAGACAACTTTACAAATTAATAAGGCCTCCACCTGGGCAGAGCCTCTCTCGGCATGGATGGGCGGGAGGGGAGCGTGCAGTAATGAGCAAACTGCCTCTTCTCCACCAGCCGGTAGGACAGGTTCTGGGCTCTTGCAGACAAACCCTGTGGTCTAGCTCGTTAGAGTTCATTAGTGTTGTTCCATATTCATACAGCATTAGCGCCATCAGGCCCGTGTTTAATCACACTGTGAGCTTGCCTTAAGCCCTGCAGGTGTTGGAGGACCTTCCATTAAGCATATGCCAGAAGCACATGCACCAAATTGGTGGCTTGAGTAAGGAAGGGTCTTGTGAGTGTAGTAACAGGGTGAGGATCAGAAACCTGCCACAGAAACCCGGTTTATCAGAGGGACCTGGATAATAAAGCTATCAAGTACACAATTTAGTGCTTTGCGTCAAGGCAGGATCTTGCAAAGAGCTTCAGGAAAAAGAACAAAAGAACCATGGTTTATCTTCCTGTGGCATCTACTCAGTGCTCAGGCTGCTTGAAGTTTCTAATCCATCAGGGATTAAGCACCCTGGTGTACGAGTGTGGGCTCATGTTACAGGTTGGTGCTCCCAAGCAACAGGCTACAGAGGGACTGTGCCCCCTCTGTCCTGAGCAGTGCTCTGAGATGAGCACCACAGGGAGCCACCACCACAAAGGGCTTTAATCCTGGCCTGAGGTCGATGCTAATCCATCATCAGTGAGGAGACAGGTATTTCCCAGGGTAATTCCTGCTGTAGCATTTACAAATGACCTTAGGAAATGGTGCTGTTACCACTGGCTGATGAGGCCATGTGTGTTAAACCTGCATGTCTAGCTTTTGGATGGACAAAATAAAGGGAGATACATCCTTCCCTTGAGCCCTTCCAGCCCTTGGTTTCCCATCTGCCAAATGAAGATGAAGGCAACACCTTTTCTGCTGGAGATAAGCATGGATAAATCCTTAAAGACTGCAAAGGATTCAGAGAAGGGGGTTACATAAAGGTGCTTATATTAAGTACCTTACACAGACACACCAGCTCTAAGCTGGCTATAATCTTGTTTATTTAGGTTAGAGCAAAGGACTTGAAGTTAAACTGGCTGGAATCTCATCTGAGCTCCGACAAGATCAGCAGCGGGCAGCAGAGCAAAACCAGGGGATGGTGCTGCCCTTTGCCTTCTTCCTTTTAAATCAGAAAGTTTTACATATCCTGAAGGGCTCTCAGTAGCCTTATGGAGCTTTCAATGCCCCAAGGATATTCAGTATCTAGTTTTTTGATTAGTCCTGAAGTTCCTGATTCCTTGACATTAGCATCTCTATGTGTACAGCTGTGTTTGAAGAAACTATTACCCTTTTGGTGGAAAGGGCAGAGAGTGTGGAAGCCTTTTGTTCCTCAAGAAACTAAACAGAGAAGTCTGGCTACATGCAAGGATTGTCCCAGTCAGTGGATGTCTTCGGCAGCTGTTGGAAACCTTGTGCTGGTAGGCCAGCGGGCAGTGACGCTGGCTGGGGCTGCAGGAGGTTAGAAATGCTGGCACAAACCCTTGGTTATCCTGTTAGAGGGATTAAGAGCAGACTGGGGCTTAGTCCACTGCTGTGGTGCCACAGATCATTTCTCCTTCCCACTCGGAGTGGCTAACACGTGTGGCAGGATGGGAGGCTTGATCCCACACGGCAGGAAACTTTCCCAGGACCTGTGTTGTGGCCTGAACCACAACTTTGAACTCTAAAAAAGAGTCGTGCCTGCCAAGGATGAGGGCTACCTCTGTCAGGGATTTTTTTGGGGCTCTCAAAACTGGGGTGGGAGAGGAAAACCATGTTGCCAGGAGTGCTGTGGGAGCTTTTTGGGTGGGGAATCCTTCTGGGGTGTAATAGCTGACTTTTGAGATAGACCTAAGCTAGTGAACTCCTTTACAGAACAATAACAATAGGAACTGCTACCCAAAACAAGATCTATTCACAGGCTGAGCCAGGGGGTGGAGGGGCATCTTTGCTACCTGATTGTGGTGGGGAGAGGTCCTGTGAGTTTCTGAGAGGGAGTAGAGGGAAGGAACACAAAACTGTGCTGATACCAAGGTGTTCACTGCACATTCATCAGCCATGAGACGCACCCTGGTCAGTTTTATGGCACATGGGGGCTTTATGCTTGGGCAAGGGATCACCTGTGTATTGTTCACCTCTCTTGTTCACAGGAAAACACCTTTGTATTAGCTGGAAAATAAATAAGATTGCATCAGAGAAATGCATGGCTCCCATCTTGACCTATTTTTCTCTTTATCACCCCAGTTACGGGAACGAGGCTATCTGCTATCAGCACAGCTTGGAAAGGGTTACGCACAGCAGAATCTGGCAGATCTCTGCAGAAGAAACCAAACCCAGTGGTAAATGCTGCAATAGCAAGGCCTAAGTAGTCCCTGCAGAAGGGAGTGAAATTATGCCTGACCTTCGACCTACCCAACTCTTTCAAGTAGAGCCATCCCTTGCAAAAACTTGGCGGCTGGAGGAGCCCGGGCGTGGTGTTTGCCTGTGGGAGCTGTCTCTGTTCCTCCTTTCTTCCCTGTCCTTGACAGGTTGTTCCTCTCTCTTCTCTGCTGCCCGTGTCCAGAGCTTCCCCCTGCCCACTGGGACAGCAGAGACACTTCCCAAGTGTAGTTTCTTGTGGGATGCCCCTCTCCATCGCATCATTCAAAGAGCCACTGGAACTTGCAAGATGCACTGTCCCTGTGGATTGCTTATTGCTCCATCTGGCCTCCACAACTCGCTTTTTAATATCCTTTCCCATGCATGCTCCTAGGACATTGGCATTCATGCCTCTGGGGACAGAAAGAAAACATTTTGCTTTCTGTTTTTAGAGAGGCTGATGCTTTTTCTGCAGCTCCCTCTGGGTCTTGCATTCTCTCTGAGACTAATCCAGGCAGTAGCCCCTCAAAAGGCCGAACAAACACCCTTGTCCTAGTTGCTTGTGCACAGCCCTGGGAATCTTGCCCTGAGCTCTCCTCCTCCTGACCTTGTTTTCCTCGCAACACCACAGCAGTAATTACCCTGAGGTTGAAGGGTTATTCGAAAGCAAGTGCTGTGTCTTGTGTGCTCCCTCCTTTCCAGCTGTTGTTTCTCCCTACACTGGAGTTAAACTCTACCTGGAGTTTTCTCTGTGTTGTTACTAATTTAGGGAAACACCAGCAGCGAGGGCGGTGGATGTGGGTGGGAATACGTGTCCAGTTCCATGTGTTTCTCATTCTCTGGTGCCCTGAGAAGTCACCAGAGCAGGGGAGCAGCTGGACCTGCCACTGGGTCTCTCCCTAGGGTGCCACTTGTGCTCTGGGTGCTCTCATGGGCACTGCATTTGACCAAAGCATTAGCTGGACACTGGAGTGGAGGTGGGAAGACTGGTCAAAGTGCATGGCATGCAGCTGGACTGCCCAGCTCACGGATGGCTGCGTGGCTGCATTGCCAAAGGCAGAAATGTAGCAACACTCGCCAGAGTCAACACATGAATATGAGCAGCCCAAGTGTCTGAGGTGGGTTAGTTAATGCTGAAATGGAGGGTTTTGCAAGAAGAGATAAAATCAGCTTCACGTTTAGGAGGAGGAGGGTTTGGAGTGGATTTCCATGACAGGGTCAAATGATCCAGCATTCCTGTGCTGTGCAGTGCTCTTTTCCAAAGAATTTGCTGCTGAATATGGATTTAGCTTGAATATGCTTTAGTCTTCCAGGGCTAAATATGTTTTTGTCTTCCAGGCCAGAGCTCCCCACAGGGCACCAGCTCCTCTCAAGAGCGTGGCTGGGCTTTTCCAGCTCTTGGTGGCCAGGCACAGCTCAAAAAGGAGCTAGTTTGTGGCCAAACCAGTGGAGCTGTGGTGCAGTGCTTTGGGCAGAAAGCTGCTATGTCACTCCAAATCCCTTTCACATATTTGCTGGACCTGGCTGCAAGCTGATTTCCTTGATGCTAGTTAGGAGGAACTTGGGAAAACCCCATGCCACTGGCATGCTGGATGACAAGGATGGCACAGGGCACTTCTGTTCGCTGTCCATCGGAGGGGAAGCCCTCTCCAGCTTTCATCCCACCCAGGGAGAGAAAAGTGGGGTTTGTGCTGCAAAACAGCTCTCCCTTTGCCAAGTGCTGGCAGCTCCCAGGACATTCCGGTCCAACTTTGCACCCTCTGCCTGCCAGCCAGGGCCAGGACCCATGGGCACTGCCAGGCACGGGATGTCCCTACCGGCCACCCCAGGGCCAAAATCTGGCATGGGGCGAACCAGCGGTCCCCCTCACTGAAGCATCATCACCGTGGCCGTGGTGGCTCTCACTTCCAGAGACACCTTCGCTGCCTTGTTGCAGTACCCCCCGTGCTGCGTGCACCCCGGGGGCGCGGACCCAGGGCCGGGCAGTTCCCCGCCGNCGCAACATGAGTGCGGCGAGGTTGTTTCGGGTGCTGCTCGCCGTGGCGGTGGCGTTCCCGCTGCTGCTGGTCGTGTCCGGTGAGTGCCAGGGAGACGGAATGCCGGGGGACAGGGCTGCCGGGGAACCGGGGATCAGGAGTGCCAGGGAGCCGGGATTCCGGGGATCTGGGGTGCCGGGGAACCAGGGCTCTGGGTATCCGGGGTGCAGGAAACCTGGGTGCCAGGGAGGCTGGAATGCCGTGGATCCGGAGCGGTGGGGATTTGGAGCGCAGGGTTGTCCGGTGTGCAGGGATCCCGGGGTGCAGGGCAGTCCGAGGCGCAGGGCAGCCAGAGTGCAGAGAATCTGGAGTGCAGGGTTGCCTGGTGTGCAGGGGATCCGCGGTGCAGGAGAGGGTGAGTTTCAGGGGATCCAGAATACAGGAGAGCCCGGCATGCTGGGGATGTGGAGTGCAAGGGATCCGGGGCGCAGGGGTTGTCCGTGGGGTAGGGGGTGTGTGTAGGGGTTGTCTGGTTTGTAGGGAAACCCGAAATGCCAGGGATCCGCTGGGCAGGGGATCCGGGAAGTGTAACGAGAGGACCTGGGGGTGCAGGGTGAGTGGGTCCAGGCTGCGGTGCGGGGTGCAGGGCACGCAATGCGAGCGGGAGAGCGTGCAGCCCCAGGGCTGCTGCTGCCGGAGCAGAGGGTCTCGGGTCCACGGCCCCGTCCCGTCTTCCCAGGCGGGAGTCTCTCAGCCGGGCTGTCCTGTGCTTTCAGGCTCAGATAACCGTGCTCGCAATGTAAACAGCGTCCCTGGGACCGCCTGGTACGCGCCCAGCTGGCCTGGCCAGGGCAACCCCGGCGAGTAGCAGCTTCATCATAACCCCGTGGGTCATGCCTGGGGCTCTTGGCTCCGAAATGGATGGACGCGGCCAGGGAAAAGGGGAGCAAAGCCTAAGTGCAAGCTCCAGGTCAGGGACAAGGGGCAGCAGGAGGGGGTGAGAAATGCCCTGTTTATGTTTGCTCTCCCTGCATGGCTGAGGTGCCCTTTTTGCCCTCCCAAGACTTGACCTCCCCCAGCCCCGCTGGGATGAGCTGTCCCAGTATTTGGAGGATGTTATTTTTGCCTCCCAGCCAGCCTGTGGGTTCATGTAAGCAAACATTTCCAAAAGCAGTGGTTGATCTTTGTTGCCTTGGTTCCTGAGTGTTCAGCCTGTGACAGCTCTGTCCTTGACTGGAGAAAAATGTGTGTGTGGAGGATGGAGATGCTGAACAGCTCTGAAACCAGGACTGAAACTGTCCAGAAACAAGAGCATCCAAAACTGCTTGCTACAGTGGAAAAAGTGACCTGTGTGCCTCACTACTAGGCCGGGGGCTGGCTACCAACACCCACCATGTGAGGGATTATTCCTGGGAGGGGATAAAAGGGAGTCCAGTTACTTGCAATAACTGAAGTATAAAACTTGGACCCCTCCTGCCCCAACCCTGGGAGGAGACCTTGCTGCTTTGCTGCCATGTCACACCCCAGACACTGCTGTGCTGGAGGCAGCACTGATGCTGGGGAGCATCAGTGTTCCTTGACACTCTGTGCCTGGGGAAGCAGCAATCTCCCACTGTTGAACAGAAGTAGCTCAGTCTGTGCAGCCTTGACTGGCTGCTGGGAGAGATCCGTGGGATGGGGTGGATGGATGTGCCCAAGACCTGCGGAGGGGTGGAGGGGCGTGGAGCAAAGGCATCCCCACTATCAGCAGGAGCCCTCTCCTCCCATGCTGTAGCTCATGGCAGCGCATTGATGGAGCATGAGGTCATGCAGAACAGGCTGGGCAGCACAGGCAATGATTTGAACTGGTGCCCAAGTTTTTCTGCCTCCTGAGGCTGGGCTAAGGGAGCTACAGCATCCTTATGGAAACCTCCACCTGATGCTGGCCTGTCTGCCACCAGTGTGTAGCCTACACATGTGGAGTGTCAGGAAGAGTAGGATTAACTCGAAGGAGTCCTGCTATTAAAGGACTAATGAGTAGGAGCTCACTGAGTAGTAGCTTACGCAAATGAGAACTGTGTTGTTTGGTGTTCGTCTGGGCAGTGAGCCCACAGCTCATCAACTTCCACCTTCTCCAGGTCATGCAGGTAGTGAAGGGTTATTCCTAGGTCTCCACCTGGGTTCAGCCCTTTTTCTGACCTCTGCAGCATGGCAGAGAAATGCCTGGCATCAAGGGATGTGCTGCCCTGTTTGACAAGGAGTTACTGAGGCTTTCAACCAGTCCTGTGGAAATCTAGTCTAGGTTTATGGAATGTTGCTGCCTTGCAGCTTTTAGGCAGAATAAATTGAGGGTGGGAGGAATTTCAGCCCAGCTTTTGCAATCTGATTCAGCCCTGCAATGGAGCGTAGAAGGTTGGAGGGTGCAGTGGGTTGACATCATTCACTTCCCTCCTCAACAGGACAGGGTGGGGAAAAGAAGGAAAAAATCCAGAGTGGGTCCTTCCCATGGGCTGCAGTTATTCATTAACTGCTCTGGTGTGGGTCCTTTCCATGAGATACAGTCCATGAGGAAGAGCCTGCTCCAGCCTGGAGTTGTCTGTGGGCTGCAGTGTGGATATCTGCTCCCCCGTGGTCCTCCACAGACTTTAGGGAGACAGGTCTTCTCCATGGGCTGCAGTAGAATCCCTGCTCCTGAATCACTTCCTCTCCCTCCTTATTCTCTGCTGGGGGTGTTTGCAGGGCTGTTTCTCTCACATTTTTCTCACTCCTCTTCTACAGCTGCTGCACAGTATTTTTTACTTTATCTTGGATATATTATCACAGAAGCCGTGCTGGTGATGGGCACCAGCTTTGAGCAGCAGAGGGTCTCTTTTGGCATTGGCTGGGAGTAGCTGTCTCCAGCATGGGAGCAGCTCCTCTTGTCTTCTTGCTAAGCCACCTTTGCAGTCCCCTGCCACCACCACCTTGCCACATAAACCCTACACCGTGGCAGATGCTGGAGATGGATGAACAGGCAGGGAAGATGGTGCAGCCCCACCAGCTCCCTGGGGGAACCTGCCTGTGAGCCAGGGCTGCCCTGTGGGAGCTGCTCAGAGGATGATGGAGGTCTGGCAGGCGTCCTGCAGAGATGGACCTTGTGCTTCCTCTTGCCTGAGTCTCTGGGAACTGAGGAATGCGAGCTCCCCCTACAATGATTTTTCTTACAAGTACAAACTTACATTACATTTTCTTACAAGTACAAACTTACATTAGCAAAACCCAGCAACAGCACCAGCCTCATTCCCTTGAATCATTCTGTCCTTCTCGTGCCTGAGAGAGCCCCAGCCTGGCCACTCACATTTCCCAGCCAAGTATCAAAAATATTTAATGCACCAAAACCTGGGTTTCCCCTGTCTTCACTTTGTCATATAGTGTCTGTTAAACCTCTTTTTTAATGTGCCAGTGCAAGGCAGGTCCTTGCTGCTGGTTATGCTCCCAGTCTCAACCATTGCTTTTGAATGCCAGCAGCCCTGTGCAAGGTCCAGCAGCCTGTCCCTGCCAGGTGCTCCCTTCCCTGTGGGGTTTGCAGCAGACCAGTTCCTGCTGTTGGGCTGGGATGCCTTTGTGTGCATGGAGCTCTGGTGGATGGCCACCTTAGGGATGGCTTGCAGTGACACCTGGCTTTACTTCCAGGTGACTTCTGCGACGTGAACCACTGTCA
The DNA here is from genome assembly GCA_013400635.1 of Hypocryptadius cinnamomeus. Classification (NCBI taxonomy): domain Eukaryota; kingdom Metazoa; phylum Chordata; class Aves; order Passeriformes; family Zosteropidae; genus Hypocryptadius; species Hypocryptadius cinnamomeus. The sequence goes on along the minus strand of VYZP01068528.1, from coordinate 119,554 downwards.
GAATGGGGGCACCTGCCTGACTGGGATTAATGAGGCCCCCTTCTTCTGCATCTGCCCTGAGGGCTATGTTGGGATTGACTGCAATGAGACAGAGAAAGGTGAGGAGCTGACCCTTTCCCAGGTGCTCCCCTTGTCCTGGCCCTGCACCACTGGCCCTGGGGTTCAGCCCTTCTGGTGGCTGATGGACACATAGAGCACAAATCTGAGTAGGGATATGGTGATGGGATGAACTTGTGGGGAATGCAGTGTCTGTGGGGAGTGGAAGCCCACTGAATGCTCTTTTTTTCCACCTGTGCCTATATTACAGTTGTTTTTCCCCTTCCCCAGGGCCCTGCCACCCCAATCCTTGCCACAACAATGGTGAGTGCCAGCTGGTCCCAAACCGGGGTGACGTCTTCACTGACTACATCTGCAAGTGCCCTGCGGGGTACGATGGGGTGCACTGCCAGAACAGTGAGTACAGCGGGGGGGCAGGCTGGGGAAGCTTGTCCACTGACAGCATAGGGACCCCTTGGGTGACAACTAGGGGCTGTGAGCAGCTGTGACTGTGTGGGGCACCAGGCTTACAGGGATCATGGGCTGTTTTGGAGCTTGCAGGGTGGAGGGAAGGACCATGGTGTGGGGATGGGTTATATCTGAACCTTTCTCTGCATCTCTGCAGGGACTTGGTGCCTCAACTAATAACACAAGGGGTGCCTCAAGGCTCAGCCTGCTCCGTGCAGGCTCCCAGCCTTGATGTGATTGTGTGTCCTGGTGCACCTGCATGCCTGCACTCTGTGGGGACACAGTGTAGACAGATCCTTGGGTTAGAGCTTCAACCTGTGCCACCCTCTCTTCAGGGACCCTGCCATGGCCCTTGTTCAGGGGATGCCTCCCCCTTCTCTTGTTGCACTGAATGAGGGGTCTCCTCTCTGGGACTGGTTTTGGGATTGTCTCCTGAGCTCCTCCTCTCTCTCTCCCAGACAAGAATGAGTGTTCCTCCCAGCCTTGCAAAAATGGAGGCACCTGCTTGGACCTGGATGGTGACTACACCTGCAAGTGTCCTTCTCCATTCTTGGGGAAGACCTGCCACAGCCGTAAGTCTTTGGCACCAACTGTACTGAATTCTCTTTCCCTCCTGTTCCCTACTGTCTGTCCCTCATTGCCAGGAGGGATCTCACCAGCTGGTTTAGGGGATCTGGAGGGCAGCTGTGGCTATCCTTGATACCAGCAGGCCTGGTCCTAATGGAGGGAACATCTTCAGGAAGGTGCTGTCTCCTCTCTGGAGTGCCCCAGAAAAGTCCTTTCTCCTCCAGACCTCTGTGCTGCGAGGGGGACTAATGGATGGTGTGGTTTTGGCTGAGGGATGAGGAGGAAAGGACATCTTGGAGACAGCCAGACCCTAGAGCTAGCCTCCCTCTCCTGTTCTGCCCCCAGACAAGAAACAGATGACCCCTAGTTCTGCTTCCTGGTTACTGTCTCTCTTTGGTCCTGATCTCCCCTCTGCCCCCAGGCTGTGCTGTTCTCCTGGGCATGGAAGGAGGAGCCATCTCTGACGCGCAGCTCTCAGCATCCTCTGTCTATTATGGCTTCCTTGGCCTCCAGCGCTGGGGGCCAGAGCTAGCCCGCCTCAACAACCACGGCATCGTCAATGCCTGGACCTCCAGCAACTACGACAAGAGCCCCTGGATCCAGGTACCTGCAGCAAGACTGGAATGCCAGCACAGAGAGCAGCCCCAGCAGCCACGGCTGGTCTTGCAGTGCTGCTGTCACGGGATTTCACTGCTCCTGGTGGCAAGTGTAGGACTAAATTGCTGCATCAAGCTGCCACCCAGGGGCATCTTGGGATCTGCCTGAAGGAGGCAAGTCCGTTGGAGGAAGGTGGGACATGTGTTGATGATCCCCCTTACTCTGCCCATCTTGGGATGCAAGGCTGGAGGGATGGAGGGCTTCTTCCTCAATGGAGTTCCAGCACCCTGGGCAGCCCCTTTCCTTGTCCCAGTGCCCACCCTCCCACCCAGACTTGGTGATCCTGGTGGGTGCAAGGGCTGTGCACCCTATCCTCACTGCACCCCACTCATCCTCTTCTCCCCTCCACAGGCCAACCTGCTGCGGAAGATGCGGCTGAGCGGGATCATCACGCAGGGTGCACGCCGTGTGGGGCAGCAGGAGTTTGTCCGCGCCTACAAAGTCGCCTACAGCCTGGATGGGAGGGAGTTCACGTTCTTCAAGGATGAGAAAAAGGATGTAGACAAGGTGGGCTGTGATGCTCTGTGTAGGGGATGTCCCAGCTGCCCCCATCCTGTGGTGCTGTGCTGAAGTGAGCTGCATCCCTGTGTGTGGGAAAGTGTTTTTGACCTGGGACAAAGCTGTGTTGGGAACTGATGGGAACTCTCCTAGCAGTGACATGTCACAGGCTCCAGTGCCAAGCAATACTCCCTGCCTCTGTTTAATTGACCATAATGAGCATAACCAAAGAAGCAGCACTGCCTGATTTAGGTCATTCAGATAGTATCTTTATCACTGACACCCTGTGGGAACCGGGCTTGGTCTGGGAGTGCTGCCGAGCAGCTTGGGTAGCTCGGTGTTGTATCTGCAGCAAGCACCAGCTGACAGTATCTCTCAAAGTGGGAATACTTGTAGATTGCCATGCTCTCCACTCACAGTTCTTTATTGCAAGTGTCTCCTGCTGGCTTTCTGAGCATCCAGGGAATGGTTGGGAGTATCTGCTTTGCTTTAAAAAAAATAGAAAAATTCCTCTTGTTTCTGCAGCAGTGGAAAAAGTGCATGAAAGGCAATTTGATTCTATTTATTGTGTTAAAAAGGAAGAAGTCAGCTACCTCTGTGCTTGTCATGATTTGAGGAGCATTGTGGTGGTGGGAGTGGGTGTTGCTGCGTGTGTGGCTCTGTGGGGGTGAGGATGAAGCAGGGAATGTTGCAAAGCTCTGTTGGAAGTGTTGGAGCTCCTCCAAGGTCCTGCACTGTTCCAGGGCACAAAAACAGAGCCCAGCTTCCCTCTCTGTGCTCTTTTGCCATTGGCAGTGCCGAGATCTCTCTCTGCCTGCTGTGCAAGGGATTTGCTGCAGGAGACTGTGGGAGAGCTGAGCCCTGAGCCCTGGCCACTGTTGCAGGTTTTTGAGGGGAACGTGGACTATGGCACTATGAGGACCAACATGTTCAACCCTCCCATCACGGTGCAGTTCATCCGCATCTACCCCGTGATGTGCCGCCGCGCCTGCACGCTGCGCTTCGAGCTCATCGGCTGCGAGATGAACGGTAAATGCCGGTGCTGTCCCCTCCCAGGGGCTGCAGGGCAGGGGGTGACACAGGGCAGGGCATCACCCCTTGGCCTGCTTCTGATCCCTCAGGACAAGGGATTTGGCGGTGCTTGTTTTTCTTTGTGCTGGTGCCTGGGAATACCCAGGGGTGCGTTTGGGGAGCACAAGCCGTTAATCCCATCGGCTCAGCCAGCTCGAGCTGCATTCTCAGGCTGCTAACACCTTCCCAAGCCAGGAGTTTTTACTGTGCCCCCTCTCTGTCTGAGCTGTGAACCCGCTGCTTTTCCTGATGGAGAGCTTGGAAAGCAGCGGAGGATCAAAGTCCTCTGGGAAATGTAAGGGATCATCAGCCTGAGCCCTTTCCCTGTGCCTCCTGCATTCCTGCCCTGCAGCACATCCCTGGGAACTGAGTGGGACTCGTGTGTCGGTGTGGGATGTTGTGGGGGCTTGGGTCCTGTCCTGCTGCTGCGTGGGTGTGGTGCCATCCGTGCTTCTGGCTGAAGATATCTTTGCGTTGCTCTTTCCACATCCTTCTCTGCTTCCTGCCAAAGCTTTCTGTATTCCAAATCTGGGCTGGGCTGTGCTGTGCTGTGGGGACATCTACTCATCTCTGCAGCAGGAGGCACTGTGAGCCAGGGAATAGCTGGGAGCTAAAAATCCCGGGAAAAAACTGCCCTGCTCATCTGCTGAGCATTTCTCTGCCTGGCCCTGGTGCCACTCTGGGCAGTGGAATGAGGATGTGGGGATGGCTTCTGACAGGTCTGCGGGGTTTTGCTTGCAGCGGTGCTGTTGTCTCTTTCCTTTTCACTGCCTGTGTAAACTGTTGTGTTACAGTGTATTTCAACACGGCAGGTTGCTCGGAGCCTCTGGGCATGAAATCCCGCCTCATCTCCGACCAGCAGATCACAGCCTCCAGTGTCTTCAAGACCTGGGGCATCGATGCCTTTACCTGGCACCCTCATTATGCTCGCCTGGACATGACAGGCAAAACCAACGCCTGGACAGCCCTGAACAATGACCAGTCTGAGTGGCTGCAGGTGGGTCTCTGGTCTCTGTAACCTGATGTCTCCTCATGGCCTAGGACCACCTCCTGTTTCAGAGTAGTTGGAACAGCTGGGTTGTGGGTCTTGTTGTGGGTCACAATGTCCAACAGTGCTCTCCCTGAGCAGGGATCACAGGGGCAGGTCAGGATGGGACCACACCACCGGTTTTAACAACAGTTCTGGAGCTCTGGGTCAGAATCAGCCCATAGGAGCAAGGTGGTGCCGTATCTACACCTTCTTGTGGGGTGCATCAAGCCTGCAGCACCCCAGTTCTGTCTCACCCCCTGAGGAAATGCCATCCCAGCCTGCAGGGACCGTCCCAACACCCTCTGGCTGCCCAGAACACCATGTTTCTGTTTTGCAGGAAAAAAATCAGGCTTGCTTTTCTCTTCCCAGTCTGGAATAGAAACAAGTAGTTTTGAAATTTCCTTCTCAGTTTCCCTTGCTCCCCTGTTTTTGTACTTTTCACATGATTCCATGACATAATAGGACAAAGCAGTTTAGATATTTGTCCCGCTTTTTATTTGGGAAATGATTAAAAGCAGCTGTCTCACAACTCTAAATAAACCAGCTTATCGAGGCATTGGCTGATGACGGGGTCAGGATGACACGCTGAGTTGGGCTGTTGCACCACAGACTGCCTGTTTGCATATGTGTGTATAGAGTTACACGTACACTCAGGATTTATGTGTATTGTATAGCTGGAATTGCCCTCCATGAGCATGAAAACAGAACTAAATTAATGAGGCTTTCAGCTCCTTTGGTGGTTTACCCTGTAACATGCCAGCAGCAGTAAACACAGGGTGGCAGAGTAAAGAGAATAGAAAGTGTCTTGCTTAGAATCCAAATGTCAGATTGTGTTGAACTGCATATTTTCTCAGCTAGAATTATTTTCCAGTAGAAATGCATTTCCTCTGTGAATCTTGCATTTTTTTTGAGTTGAGATTTTTTGCTGTCCTTCCCGCACTGGTGTTTCCGGCAAAAAATGTGGAGGTATCAGGGGTGGACAAGGGAGCTGAGATGGGTTTGTTCCCACTTTTGGTTCCTTTGAGGGAAACTGTGTGTTGAAAGATCACATATTTTTCACAGTCATGTTTTGTGATTTGTCTGGCGTGGGAGTCAAGTGGTCTTTTCTCCATTCTTGACCCCTGATGGCCAGCTCTTCCTGGCTGCCTCTGGAGCATGAAGGGTGCTGTAGGGTGGGAGCAGTGCTCCTGCAAGGAGCTGTGACGAGCCTTGTCTCTGCCAGATTGACCTCCGGGACCAGAAGAAGGTGACAGGCATCATCACACAAGGAGCCCGTGACTTTGGGCACATCCAGTATGTGGCAGCTTACAAGGTGGCCTACAGTGACAACGGCATGTCCTGGACCCTGTACCGGGATGCCCAGACAAACAGCACCAAGGTGGGTGTGGGGAGGGCAAGGCGGTTTCCCAGGGCTCAGGGATGCCCTGGTGGGGAGGGATGAGTGGTGGGGTTGTGGTCACAGAATCACAATAATATGCTGAGTTGGAAGGTACCCACAAGGGTCATTGAGTCCAACTCCTGGCCCTGCACAGGGCACCCCAAGAGTCACACCGTCTGCCTGAGAGTGTTGTCCAAAGACTTCTTGAACTCTGTCAGTCGGTGCTGTGACCGCTGCCCTGGGGTCCTGGCAGCACTGATAACCCACCTTTCTCCTCTAGATCTTCCATGGCAACAGTGACAACTACTCACACAAGAAGAATGTGTTCGATGTGCCCTTCTACGCCCGCTACGTCCGCATCCTGCCCGTGGCCTGGAACAACCGCATCACCCTGCGCGTGGAGCTGCTGGGCTGCGATGAGTAGGCACGGGGAAGAAGGACGGGGCTGCTCTTCCCCGCTGCCCAGCCTGCACCCTGCCTGCCCCTGCCCACTCCTGCTCCGACCTCACACCCCCCTCTCCATGTCCCCACACTCAGGAGGCAGCCAAGAGGGCTCCCCTGCCCCGCGTTGGTGCTGGGGCTGCAGCACTGCACTTTACGGGGCCCTTGCAGGTGGGATGTGGGGATGGTTCCTGCCCTCTTGCTGCTCCAGCCAGGACTGAGACCACCTCCTGCAACTGGGGCTTTCTTGGGGACACCATCCTGCAAATGAGGCCTTGCTGGGGGACCCTGTCCTGCAACCAGGGCTTGGCTTTATCTTCTCAGCTAAGCATAGGGACAAATTTTCTCCTTCTTGCTTCTGCTTCCAGCAGAGAAGCTGCAGCCAGTGGCAGTCCCTTGCCTGAGCTGTGTCTTGGAGCTCAGCAGTTTTCAGGGTCTTAGGGCAGGCTCCCCTGGCTTGCAGCCTCCAATGTCCCTCCTGCTCCCTGCTTGTCTGCAAGCAGGGGCTGTGAAATTCCTCTGAAAAATCTCAGCTGTTGTCCCCTGCCCATTTTGCCAGGCCCTGAGTCTCCTTGCCTGCGATGTCAGCACCACATAGCGCGAGTGGAGTGATGAGACAGCTCCTGTCAAGAGGCACCAGATCCCCACTGATGGTGGCTCTTCCTGCTGGGCACTCTGGCAGGCACCACAGAGGGCATTTTGGCAGGCACTGCCCATTCCCCTTCCTGGGATGCCAGCTCCAGCAGCCTCCCAAGTCTCAGCATTGCCATCATCCCCAGTTTACTGCAGTTTGGCATGTCTGGCCGTCCCTTGTCCTCAGAGCCCAGTGGTGACCAGGGGACTATGATCTGGTAGTGGAGAGAGTTGGTTTGTAGCCAGAAGGATGCAAAGAAAAGATGGGAAAGGTGGTAATTAAACCACCCAAATGCAGTGGGCAGAGAGCTGTGCCATGACCCTTTTTGTAACCTGATTTTTTTCCCTTTACATGGGGTGGAGGGGAGCCTCTTGCAATGCTCGAGCCCTCGGGATTAGCAGTAGGAGATGAGTGAGTCCCAGGTGGGAGCACGGGCAGACTGTCCTGGGCTGGCAGCGATGCTTCCCCTGCCTGCTGGGATGTGAAGCAGCCGTGAGGCTGGGCTGGCAGTGGGTTTGCTTTGGCAAGGGCTGAGGGAGCCCGAGTGGGATGGCAGTGATGGCCCCACTCTGGGGTGTCTCTGACAGTATTAAAACCAGCTGAAACTTTTGGGGATGTTGGCTCGTCTGCTCTGTGTCTCCCCAAAGGCCACCTCCCAAATCCTGGCTGGTCTGGTGATCCTCCAGGATTCACTCTGAGCCCCTTGACTCCTCCATCCTGTGGGGTGGCCAGCTGTTGTGGTGGCCCTGCACCTCTCCTGCCTTCACAGACCCTCCTAGCTCCCTTCCCTGGCTGAAAAACAGGGTATCTCAGGGCTTTGTGTGCATCTTTCCCACCGTCTCCACCCTGTCCCAGCTGCTGGAGACTGCTCGCAGCTGGCCAGGCGCGGCGGGATGGGATTTGGGGAGGGGAAGCCTCTATCAGCACCCACACCCTGTGTCTCCTCCTTTGGCTTTGATCCTGGAGCAAATCCCCCCGCTTGGAGCTAGATCGGCTCTTACACCCAAGCACACTCCCAGGGCTGGAGGGAGCTGTGAATTTTGCAAGAGCTGCCTGTGGGGTTGTTCCCAACAGAGCCCTCTTGGGGAGGGCTGGGGCATGGATGTTGCTGGAGCAGGATCTGCCTGCATTGAGGATGTGATCCCATGTAGGGAAGGGGCATTGTGGTGAACAGGACAGAGGAGCTTTGCTCATGTCCAGAATCTGCCACACTGGGAAGGGACCCTTGAAGCTGGCTTGAATAACCAAGCATCATCTATGTCTTACCACAGCTGTCTGTCCCTGCAGCTCTGGACAATCTTTTGCACCTCCCTGCAGCCAGCAGTGCCCTGCTTAGCCAGGAATCTCCTCCTTAGGCTTTGCCTATGGGAGGTGGGCTCTTGCCTTGCCCTGGGAGTGCCAGCTGTGGGCATCAGAGGAGCTAGGGATCTGCTTGCGAAGACTGGGCTGAATTCATTGTGGCTGTGGCTGCAGCTGCTTGGTGACAAATAGCAGCCACAGACAGAGACAGGGACAGGGGGGACAGTCTGCCCAGTTCACCTCCAGACATGCCACCCTTATCATCGGGAAGCTGAGGCAGAGATAAGAGCAGTTCGCTTCGAGTCCAGCCAAGGCAGCCGTGAACCAGGGATATGGCAGAGGCTCCATGAGGAGGGTGACGAGAGCAGATGCTGCACGTCAGAGCAGGGGATGCATCCTCAGCCCCTGGCTGCTGCTCCCCCTGCCCATTGCTAACCCCCAAGCAAGCCCCTCTGACGGATTCTGAGCCCCTTCCAGCCTTGTGGCATTTCCTTCATCCCCCGGAGCCACAGGATGGGGGGACTGGGAGAGCCAGAGTGCCCTCCGCACCATGCACAGCCCCTCACGGCTTGTCCCTGTCCCTCGGATGCTCTTCCCGGACGCGGCCGGGTTGCTGGGACAGCAGGAAGGCCGGGAAGGCTGCACCCTGCTGACTGCTGCCAGCTGCTGGGAGCTGGTTCCTCAGGAAGCAGCCGTCGGGGAGAGCATCCTCTCACCACCACCCGGAAAGCCCAGCACAGATCACAGGCTCCTCCATCCCACCAGTAATGTGAGTGTTCCTGCTGGAATCATCCTGTGCAAGCAGGATTTCATGGACAAATCTCTGGTGAGGCCACAGCAGAGCTGTCAGGTGCTGGCTTTGAGGTGGGGAAGATGGGGATGACACTTTTATGGCTCCCATTCAGCCAAATGCTCAGCCAGCCCTAGACACGTGCCCTAAACATGTGCTCCCGGGTTAGAGCTTCCCTGACGCTGCACAGCTTTGCTCAACCTGAAACCTGTGGTCACACCCAGGGTACATCTCTGGGAATAGAAAACAAAAAGGATGAGACAAGGAAAGGAAGGAATGAAGGAGATCCCTTCTTCCTCAGGATCTGCTGATGGCCAGATCCTTCCTCACGCCTCTGCTCCCTAGAAGGAGATGGAGAAATCACTGGCCACATCCAGACAAGAGTCACCTAAGGTGAGGCAGGAGCTGTTGCTCAAAAGAGGTGCCAGGAGGCACCCCTGTCCCCTTCCCTCCTGCTGCTCCCCTGCTCGTGCCAGGCAAAGGATGGCTGCTGGCAGGTGCTGTGGTGCAGGCAGTGCAGGACACTGTGGGGCTTGTTCCTCGCTTCTGGAACAATGGGATAGCCATGCCAGGGAGCAGCGTGCCCCAACAGGGCTGTCTGTTTTCTGCACAGCCCGGGGGTGGAGGGAACCATCCCAGTTGCTGGATCACTAGAACAACTTGGGCAAGCAGCTGCAGCAGGGCACTGACGGCCAGGATGCAGCTGGGACACCATCCCACCACCTCCCCCGGCCAAGTGGCAGGGCTGGGGGTAACAGGGACCCTCGGCCAGGATGCAGGCAGTGCGGTGGCCCCATGCCGGAAGATGTAATTGTCCCTCCATTGTGGGCTGCGGGACAGGCTGCTCCGGGCAGGCGAGCAGGCGGCGCGCCCGGCCGTCACACTCCCGTGTCCCGGGGCAGCCCGGCTCCGCCGCGTCCCGCCTCGGGGAGAGCTGGCAGGGCTGGGGGGTGCGCAGACAAAAGGAGAACAAGGAAGAGCAGTGCCTCCAGCCCCCGGGTCCTGCAGCCATCCCTGGTCGGGGCTTCCCACGGGGAGCACGGGCTGTGGTGCCGGCGCTGGCGGCAGATAACGCCGTTTCCTCGCTGGCTGCTCGCTATCAGCGTGGCGGCGACGGGCGGGCAGGATCGCACCCCGAGCGCTCCGTGCTGGGCGCTGTCGGGAAGGGCTCCTGGCCCCCTTCACCCCGCAGCCAGCCTCGGGCCGTTTATTTTTACACGGGTTGTTTTCTTTCCGGCTTGAAGCCGTCCTGCACGGCGGCAAGAGCTGGACCGGGGCCCCCACGCCTCGTTTCCTTGCCGTAAAACAACAAAGTGGGGGGTGAATCGGCGCACTGGACTGGGACAGCGGGTCGATGGGTCAGGGCACACGCCGCATCGTGGTTCCTCTGTTTGTCCCTCTGTCTATCCCCTGACCGTCATCCCCTGGCGGTGCCGCCGCCGTGCTGCCCTTCCTGAGGACTCGATCCTCCTGGAGCTGTATCTCCCTGCCTGTGTGCCAGTGGGAGCTGGCGTGGAGGGCATCGCCCGAGTTTGGGGATGATGCCCCCACAGATGGGTGTAACTGGGCACCCCAGAGTTTTTGCCCTGGTTTCTGTACCTCTGCTTTGTCCCCACAGCATCAAGCAGACCCTGAAGAGGCTGAACCCCGCAGCTCAGCTGTCTCTCCTGAATTCCAGAGCAGGCAGGCACTGGGCACAGATCACTCCGTGCCACAGCCCACCTGTCCTGAGCTGCTTGTTCCTGTAGTGCTCCTGCCACCTCTGTGTTGGACACCTCCTTTGTCTGGAGACTGTGGCCAGTCCCCTCCAGTGGGATGTGGGACAAGGGATGACTCTTCTTCCCTGGCACTGTGGCTTCACCGGAGCTTTGCTTGGGACATCACAGGACGCCACCAGCCCCAACAGGGCACGTTTCTCCCCACTGCTGCCCCTTCCAAGTCGGGGGAAGCGCAGGCAGCTGGCACACCACAGATAAGGTGTGTGAACAGCATGTGGGCAGCATGTGGGCAGTGTGTGAACTCACAGTGAGGCCATCACCCAGGCATGGTGGGCAGGCAGGGGGCCGGGGGCACCTACCCCAGCTCCGGGCTGCGAGCAGGGGGTTGGGAAAGGCGTGTGTTTCCCTTTAAGAGGCAGGCCCTGGAGCTGCTTCCTCTCAGCCTTACAAGAGCCCTAAACACAGTGCATCTGCCTGCAGCCTGCCTGCACGCCTGCCTGCAGCCTGCCCGCAACCAGCGTGAGTAGGGCTTGGCCCCAATGCCGGGACTGGGGAGGGCTGGCACCCCGGGGCGATGGGCACCCTGCTTGCCGCGAAGGGCAGGGGGGGATGGCATTGCCATGGAGGGAGCCGGGCATCACTGCGATAGGTGCCAGGCATCGCTGTGCTGGGTGCTGCAGCACGATGCTCACGGCGCTGCAGTCGAGAGCACTGGGCACACTGCACGTCACTGCAACGCTGGGTTCTGGGGGGGTCACCAGGCATCGGGGTGCAGGGGGACCGGGGCTGGTGCCCTGCAGACCGAGGTGTGAAGCTGCCGTGCCTCGAGCCCACCCTGCGGCACGTGGGCAGCACGTGGCGGTGTCCCCGCGGCTCCGGTGCCAGCAGCGCCGCGCGTCTGTGCCAGCTCCCGGGGCTGTGCCGGCGCTCCAGCGGGTGCACCCTGCGCCCTCGGGCACCGGCTCTGCTGGCCCCAGTGGGTGGCGAGTGTGGCTGCACCCCATGGTGAGCAGAGGCACTGACTGCAGAGGAGAGTCTGGGATTGAGCAACCTGTGGTGGGAGCAGCTGGTTTCACGCTCCGAACCCTGGAGACCACCACCGAACCGCGTATTGGACCCTTCCGGGTTGAGCATCTGCTCTTCCACAGCCCCCTGGCCCGGGCTATGTTTGCAGGCACTCATGAGCCCTGTCTAAGCAGGGCACAGATGTCAGACCTCCCCCCCGCCGATGTTGGAAGGGGTCTGCCGGAGGCTTGCCGGGTGCCGGGCCCCCTCTGCCGGCTTCGGGAATGCTCACAAGTAGCCAATTCTGCTGGTAGCACCCTGGGTGCCCCGTGCAGGGCACTCTTGGGTGTCCTGGCCCCCAGAACTCGGGACAGTGCACATTTCTGGTGTCGTGGGGTAGCCAGGCTACCCCCCACCGATGGGACATGCTTTGGCAGCCAAATGTGTTGCATGGGATCGGTGCCAGCCTTGTCTGTGATGCAGAGTGGCAGCCCTGGGTTGGACTAGGGGGTCCTTGGCCAGGAAGGTGAGTGGTGCTGGGCTTTGTCCGGAGCCAGGGCAGCGGAGGCAGCCCGAGCTCTCTCCCCCACTCCTTGGTCGGGTTGCATGCTCGGCTGCCTCTTGTAAACCGAGTTTGCTGCTTTACGGTGGGGCTCAGCCACTTCTCTCCCCCTGCACCCCTACGTGTCCTTTTCCCGGTACTCCCTATCCAAAGGACACCCTGGGATCCCATTCCTCCAGCTGCCCCGTCCCCGACTTGCTCTCAGGCCAGGTGCTCCCCGCAATGGGCAGCAGCGGGGAATGTGGAGGTGTGAGTTGTGAGCCAGACGGGAGGATGAGGATGGAGGGAACTGGGAGCACCGGCTGGGGGGTGGGTCTGGGGGCATGGCTCAGGTTGCCTGCACTCTCCCCTGCGGGCAGGCAAGCTGCTCTGCTGGCTCTTCCCACCCTCTCCTTGCACCCCTGGTGTGGAGTCTGATTGGCACCACTGCAGTGCTGGCTTTCTCCTGGCTATTTGGGGGTGTCACAGCAGTCCTTTCTCCCTCTGCAGCCCGGGCTTGCTTCCCAGCCATGCTGCTGCTCCCACTCCTCCTGAAGGCCACCCTGCTGCGCCTGGCCAGTGGCTCCTACCACCCCTTCTACAACGGCTTCTACTACAACCACATCATGAATGACGAGCAGGACAAAGGTATATCGGGGACAATGGGGGCTGGCAGGTTGTCACAAGAGGCTGAAGTACCCCCCTGCCTCTGGGTGGGGTGGAGACCCATCACTTGGTGGGATGTGGGGCCCAGAGGAGCAGGAGGGAACGCTTCACGGATGCTTGGGGGATGCTCATGGTAGAAGAGGTGGTGGCTGGAGGGAAGGTTTGGGGATGCTGCCCAGCCCTGGATCCTGACCTGCCTGTCACATCTTCCTTCTTACACCCAGTGGATTACTTCAGTGGATCCAAACTAGTGGTGGAAGCCTCCAAAGACCCTGTCTACAGCTACAATGGTGCCAATGTCACTCTGCCCTGCCACTACCGCTACGAGCCCGACGTGGGACCTAAGCGCAAAATCCGCATCAAGTGGTCCAAGCTGCGGGACGACTACACCAAAGAGCAGGATGTGATGGTGGCCATTGGCAAGACCTATGTGGCCTTTGGGGACTTCAAGGGCCGTGCCCACATCCGTCAGGCTGGTGAGACCAGCTGGCACGAGGCCTCGCTGGTCATCAGTGATGTGCACTTGAAGGACGATGGCAAATACCGCTGCGAGGTCATCGATGGGCTGGAGGATGAGAGCGATGTTGTGGACCTCCGGCTGCAAGGTGGGGGCATGCTGGGGACCACACAACCCTCTGTGCCAAGCCAGTGAGCCTGGCCTTCCCGTGGTACCTTCTCCTTTGGGGACACAGCAAGGCAGGGGGTTGGGGACCTTGATCATGGCAGAAAGGGACTGGGGTGCTTGGTGTGACAGTGGCTTGGGGCTGTCTGGCTCTGGCCTCAGGAGTGAGTGAGCCTAGAGCTGTCTGCTGGGACACCAAGGATGCTCTTGGAGTCAGAGTTGGGAGTGACCCCACGGCTGCAGCATTTCCTGCCTTTACCCACCCACCTTCCCACTGTGTGGCATTATGTGGAGCTGTCCCCTCCTCTCCCAGCTCTGGATATCCCAATGCATCTTGTGATGATCCTTGGTGACTGGTCCAGCCTCTCTTGCTCACTTGTCCCGAGGGACCTGACTCAGCCCTGACATTGCTTTGGAGCTCGGAGCTGTGGAAATGTCCCCATTGCTTGTCCCTGCCCCACCCCCTTGGTCCCTGGCCCTGCCTCCCCCAGTGACTCGTCCCTACCAGTCCTTGTGACTGTGTCCAGCATGGTGATGCCCGTGCTTCTGTTGTCCATCCATCCCCACGACAGAGGTTCATTCATCCCCATGCTGGTGGTCCATGTGCCCCCTGGGATCACGGGGATGCTGACCCTTGTATCCCTGTTCCTGAAGCCTGTGCATCTCCATGACAACGATCTCTCCATCCCTGCAGGGGTGGTCCATGCATCCCTGGGACCACCGTCTGTGTGTTCCCAGGACCGTGGTCTACACAACCCCGTGGTGGTCCCTGCATCCCCATTATAGTCTGTGCATTCCTGTATATGCAGGTGCTGTCCCCATGAGGGGGTCCTTGTGTCCCTAGGACCGAGCCCGTGTGTCCCTGTGCCACCAGATGTCGCTGGCAACTCGCTGCTGGCGCCTGCATGTCCAGAGCGGCCCCATCCCTGCATGCCTGAGCCTTGTCTCCGCCACACGGAGGTGGTCCCTGTCCCAGAGCCTGAATTTGACACGGGTCAGGGACCCCTATGGCTCCTGCTGGGGCTGGGCTCGGGTTGGGTGGGCTGCCCACGGAGCCAGCTGAGTGTCCCGTCTACCTCCAGGCATCGTGTTCCCCTACCAGCCACCTCGCGGGCAGTACAGGCTCAATTTCCACGAAGCCGAGCAAGTGTGCCAGGACCAAGGTGCCATCCTCGCCAACTTTAACCAGCTCTTCCAGGCGTGGAGCGAGGGGCTGGACTGGTGCAACGCGGGCTGGCTGGCCGATGGCACGGTGCAGTACCCCATCCGCCTGCCCCGCAAGCCCTGCGGGGGCGTGCACCTCGCCCCGGGCATCCGCAGCTACGGCCCGCGGCACCGGCACCTCCACCGCTTTGATGCCTTCTGCTTCTCCTCCGCGCTCAAAGGTGGGTTCTGGGCCAGGGAGGGGGTGGGATGCTGGGGAAGGTGCTGTGCGTCCCTCTCCCTTAGGGCGCAGGACTTGGCCTGGGTGGGGTTGTTCCAGGTATTCCATATGGGGATGCTCAGGATGATGCTTCCCTCTCACTCTCCGCTCTCCCTCCTAGGAGAGGTTTTCTACCTGGACCGCCTGGCTGGGATGACGCTGGAGGAGGCCAAGCAGAGCTGCCAGGATGCAGGGGCCGAGATCGCCCGGGTGGGGCAGCTCTACTCCGCCTGGAAGTTCGTGGGGCTGGACCGCTGCAATGCCGGCTGGCTGGCAGATGGCAGTGTCCGCTACCCCATTGTCACACCCCGGGCCAATTGTGGCCCCGCGGAGCCCGGTGTCCGCAGCTTCGGCTTCCCCAGAAAGGGCAGGTTTGGAGTCTTCTGCTACAGAGAGAGATAAGGAGCCGGGAGGGATCCTTCTTGGATGAAGGACGTTTCCAGCCTGCCAGCGCCCAGTGTTGGGCATTTCCAAGGGCTGTTCTGGGGGTGACTGGGGGGAGGTGGGATGGGGGGAGGTTTCTTTTTGTTTTGTTTTGTTTCCTTCCTTTATATTTTCCACATCTTGCTCAGCAGCTGGCACTTGCAGCTGCTTGGGGTGGCTGCCAGCTGGGCAGCGTGGCACAGTCCCTGTCATGGGATGTGTGCAAGGATGATCCCCATGGGCTACTGCTGCCACCCCAGTTGGCTGTGCCACCCCATGGGTGGTGACCCCTTCCTGCAGTGGCAGGTTGTCACTGACACCCACCTGCCCTTCCAGGCTGGTCCTGCCTCCCAGTTCATGGGGCAAGGCCATGAGGGAGCGAGGCAAGGCTGGATTTGGCCAGAGCAGAGAGCAGGTATCTCCATTGCATCCTGGCCCCTCTTCCAGCCCCATCCATGTCCTGCTGAAGGATGCCATTGTGCCTATCCCTGCTGGAGCACAAGTGCCTTATCTCTATGTGCTCCTTGCCTGAACTCCATTTGAACTCTGGTGCCTTCTTCTCTGAGCATTGGCTATGAAAAGATGTGTTTTTCTGGACATCTTCTAATAAAATGGTGGAGAAAGCCCTGAAGTGACATGGCTGTGTCCCCATCTCTGTCCCAACACAAGAGAGAGATCTGCTGTGGAGAAAGGATTTGGGGATCCCTGGCTGTCTCATCCTTGGCCGAGCATCGTCTCATTAGTGCTGGCTCAGCTCAGCTCCTGCAAGGACCTCGTGTTCCCTCATTAATGAGTGTTAATTAACCCCCTGGGTGTCAGGACTGAAAGCTGGAAGGTGAAGCAGTTCCTACTGGTCATGGGTTTTAGATGGGTTTTAGGCATGTGGGTTAACCCCCTCCCAAACTGAGAGCTGAACAGGGAGGGCAGTATCCTACTCCAGGGTCCTTCTTCAGTGCGGGCTTGGGACACCCCTCCCACTTCCATGGTCCCTTAGGTGCTGCCTGGGGCTGAGCCATTCCTGTGTAGCTTGGAGCACCCTCTTTGGGTTCCCTTTCCTTCCTTTTTGCCTTGCCATGGGAGACCCCTCTCTTCCCAGCCCACCAGACATCCCTCTTCCCTATAAAAAAACCAACACTGACCAAGTGCCCACTCTGATTTCGCTTTCTTTATTATTTGTCATTCTTTCAAAATAGGATATGTTCAAAAATATAAATAGGTGCAGGGAACGCTGGTGCCCCGCACGGTCCCCTGGAAAGAGCACGTTGTCCCAGGACGTGTGCTGTGCTGCAGAGGGGGCAGTGGGGAAGCAGAGAGGGGCCACAGCCCCCAGCACCTGGGTTCTGGGTCTCAGCATCCCCTCGCCTCCCTCCTCCCACAGCTCCTTCCACCACAGCCCCCCCAGCCCTCCCCACCGGTCCTGACGTGCTGCAGCAGTAGAAGGATTCTGAAAAAACAAAACAAACAAAAAAAAAACCCCAAAAGGTGCTGTTCACCCTGGAGATTAAATAACAGAAATAATTACATTGTTCGTGGATAAAATCAGGAAAAAATAATCATCTTTATTATTTAACTTAACCCCCTGCCCTTTGCAAACCCACCCCCCTCCCTGTCCCCAAAGGCACGAAGATAATTGGAACCGGACGGTTAGTAAAAATGCTGAGATCTAATTCGTTTTGCTTTGGTGCTTGGAAAAACAAATTTTTTTTATATATATACACAAAGGTGGGTTTGTCTTTAATATAATTTTTTTTTTTCCTTATATGACAAAAAAGCAACAAGAAGAAGAAGAAATCGACTCTGTTAATATAACTGTTCCGTTAAAAATCTCTCTTTCTCGCTTTCCCCCTCGGTCTCTCGCCCCTCTCTAATGGGTGCGTCTGTGCACGGCGCTGCCGCTGGGTTTCGACCGGCTCCTGGGGCTCCTCTTGTATAGCCTGCGCTGGTAGCTGGAGGCTGTGGAGGAGAAGAAAAGGCACCTTGTTGGCAGGAGCCGGGACAGAGAAGCTGCTTGTCCCACGCTGGCCGCCCCGGCCCCTGGCTGCCTGGAAAAACACGGGCAGCCGCAGGCAGCGCTGCCCGGGGGCGGCTGTGTGTGCCCCGGCGCCAGCCCGCCCGCACACGCACAATCGGCCCTTCTCTCGCCCTGGCCCGGCTCTGCTTCACCCAGGGGAGAAGGTGCCTGTGGCTCGGCGAGAGCCGGGGCACGAGCATCATCTCCACGGCTGCTTGTCCCATCCCTTCCCTGTGCCCGGCCAGCTCGTCCCCATCTCACCCACTGCCCTATCAATCCCTAAATCCCCAGCCCCAGTATTCATTAGTAGTGGGATATGCTCAGGGCACAGGAGGGGAAACAGCCCGGCCTGGCTGGCAGGGACAAGGTTTCTGCCTGATCTTTGTTGCCAGTCTCTCTGGAAGCTGGCGTGCTCTGGTGTGATAATTGCAGGAGGGTTTTGGTGGAAGCAGCAAAAGCTGGTTGGGAGCAGACCAGGTCTCTTGATCGCTGGCAGTCCATGTCGGGAACAGCCTGCAGCTCTCCAGACCCACAGCAGAGCCAAAGGAATCAGCATCTTAATCTGCACCAGGCAGCCGCCCTTGGACACCTCCTCCATCCCTCCTCCTTTCATCTCCTCCCTGGGCAGAGGTTTGTCCCTTAAGCCCGCATCGGCTTTCCCTGGCCGTGGGACCATTGCTTAATCTGCCTTATCTGGAATTGCCCAGCAGGACCTGGCAAGGAGGCCACTGGACAGATGTCATTTGCCTGAGGCCAACAAAATTCTTGGGAAGCTGCAGGCAATCAGGGATGGGACAGGGGTGTAGGCAGGCCTGGGAGTGGGCTGGGACACAAGTGGAAGAAGGCTGACTGCCATCAGCTGGAGGCCTGACAGAAGGAGAGTCAGGAACCCAGCCCTGTGCCTTGGCTTGTATCTGCTGCAGGACTCCTGTCTGCTCCCAGGGCGGGGGGATACCAGGGAAGGGCTTGGGGGCCCATAGCTCTCCCATCCTGTTCTCTCTGTTGATACAGGTTGTGCCAAAACTCACCCTCTCAAAAGCCATTTATTTTTCCTTCTCTAAGTGGCCTGGGCCATTGGTAAGCTCCTTGTTGTCCTTTCCTGACTCTGGAGCAGCCCCTACTCTGCCTTGGTGGGTCTCCAGGGCAGTCCTGCAAGCCAGGCTCCATGGTCCCCACCTGCCCCAGAAGACATCAGCTCCCACGGCCCCATCCCAGGGGAAACTTCCAAGAAGTCAAGGGAATCCTGGTGTCCCCTTCTGCCTGGCTCAGAGCTATCCTGCACCGAGATGATGTCCCGCATTCCCAGCTCCTTCCAGCTGCAGGGAGCCACCAGCCCTAACCCAAAGGCACCCAGACGTACGGTTTAGGCAGGATATCCGTGGCTGCTCCCACTGCCCGTTGGGCTGGCAGCGGATGGTGGGCACGTGCCGTTGGATGTAGCCTTGCTCGCACTGGTACCGCACCAGGGAGTTTATTTCGTAGCGCTCCTTCTTCCGACCGAAGGTCCTGGCATTCTCCACCGCAGGGGGGTCCCCGCAGGCCACTGTGGGAGATGGGCAGAGACTGGAGAGTGAGTGAGAGAGCACCAGCCTGGCTGAGCAGGCAGCTCACACCCAGGACAGGCTGGGCATGCAAAGCCTCATCACCCTGCCACGAATAAAACCTTAACTCCCTTTGGGATTGCCTCTGTCCTCAAGGCTTAGGGGCAGGGGGATATGGAAATTCTGTGATTTGAAATTAAGCAGGGGTCTGCCTCAGTGCTCCGTTCCTGCCTCCTGGAGAAGCTGTGAGAGCTGAGCATCACATCTGCCTGTGTCTGTGGGAGGGCACAGAGCTGGTGTGTGGGAGTGATGCTGCAGCTAGGGTATGACTCTGCCTGGGGATGTTGAATCTTAATGGCTTGTCTATTTAGTTTCAAGTCCTTTTGAAACTTTCTCCTAGAGCCTTGGCCAGCTTCTGTTTCTAATTCCCTCTATCTCTCTGATCACCCTTTGCAGTAACAAAACCCACACTCCTGGGCACTGGGCACTCTGCTCCAGACCCACAGCCATCTACTGAGTCCCCCACTCTTGCCAGGATGGCACGGGGTGCTGACCTGTTCCTTTCTTGCAGGTGAAAGGGAGGTGATAGTTGCAGGGAACGTCGTTCCATTCGCCTTTCTCGTGCCAGATCATCACAACGCAGTCCTCGCCAGCCGAAAAGAAGTTATCGGGTTGGTTGGGCCGCCAGTTCTCGTATTGCTGCCGAGAGAGGACAGTCCTTCAGCTCAGGTTGGGCCCTGGTCTCTCCTACTCCCTCCCTCATCCTCACCCCACCTCTCCCACACCTCTCTCCAGCAGAGCCCGTGGGTAGCACTGCCCCTACACCAGTTATTTCTGTTGTGATGCTGCCCGGGACCCGACCAGCTTTTCTAGAGGCTTGAAAAAACCATGAGCCCTACAAAGTTTAGGGTTGCCTCTACTCAATGCCCAACCCATGTAAGCCATGGGGACCTTCCCACCACCCTGAAAAGCTGGTGCCTTCTCGTGCTGTGGGCTCCAGGCTCACCAGGGAGTGCCCGTCAGACCAGCGGAAGTCGTTCTCCACAGCTCTGTCACTGAGGCCGATCCACTGGTAGTCCTGTGCATGACCTGGAAGAGCAGGAGGGGGAGAAAAGAGTCATGGTTGTCCTACACACTGCTGGAAGCACTTCTTTGCCATCTCAGCTGTCCCTGGCCCTGGAGCCTCTGGATCATTCAGCTACCTCCCAGTCAATATTCCCTGATGCCCTTTTCCCTCACATCATGTTTGTCCAGCTCCCTCCCCACTCAACTGCCACGAGCATGGGTGCACTCATACAAGGATGAGGCTTTGTTAGGATTCATATGAGCACCAGTGGGGCAAATGGTGGTTTTTACACCACTTTGGATAAATCTGCCAGTAGAGTCAGAGTCCACTGGTTGGACCCATGCCCAGTCTTAGGCTGCCCTCAGCACTCACTGTTCACAAATTCTTGTTCCTCTGGGGTGATGATACTGCTCAGGTGGGCTTGATGTTGTCGGCACCTGGTCTCTGCATCCATCCAAGTCTCCCTCTCTTCAAAGTGCCTGTAGCAGTGGCCCTGAAACTTGGTCCAGCCTTCCTCACAGTTTTCCAAGTCTGAAACACACAGAGGAAGGATGAAAATGAATTGGTGTATGTGTCTGAAAGCTTTCAACTCATCTCTTAGCAGCTTATGCTCCCATGGCAGGGGACAACATACGGTCACTTTCACAAAAAAGCACATCCTGACACTGTTGCCTGTAGGAATTCCCTGGGAAAGTTGTCAGAAGGCATCCAAGACATGCAGAGAGGGCAGCCTGTGTGGAAGGCCCTGTGTCTGCAGTGACACAACCAGGGCTACTAGAAAACTTGAATGATACAGACTTATTCCTGAGAAATTCAATCCCTGTGTAATGTTCCTGAAGTCTGCTTTTGAGGAACTGACCAAGCAAGAACACCTCTCTTCCCACTTGTGCTGGCCTGCAGAGTTTTCTTGCTTTGAAAAAAACCCTCTAAACCCCATACCCAGATGTCCAGGATCAATGCACATGTGTTGAAAATGAAAGAGGGGACCACCAGGTTTGGGGGGGTTCCATCACTTGGTGTGATTCTGGAGCTCTGGAGGAGAAACAAACCGACCAAGATGGACGAAAAGAAATGGAGACAGAAACTTACCAGAGTGGAGAGAGAGAACTAAGTTTCAATGAAAAAGCTTGGAAGCTGCTAAAGAAGTACAAACATTTCTCAGCTTTTCGGAAGGTCTTTTACCATCTGAGAAATATTGAGGAACTGAACACACTTATTAAGAGAAATAAAGCCACAGATGGGGGAAAGCAGAGAAAAATAGAGAAACCACCAGAAAAGACCTTCAGCAGTTTCCATGCAATGCAACACCACACATATGTCTGCTACATGTGACTGAAGGAAACAGAAAATGGAATGTGTTTTTAACCTCAGCCTTTCAGATGCCTGATCTACCATTCTTTCTCAGACCCTTGCTGCTCTGAGAGTGGTGGGCTTCCAGAAGCCCTCATGCCTCCCTCCATTCTCAGTAAGGTTTCCTGTACTCAGTTTCTTTCTTCTTTGTTAAACTTGGTAGGTCAAAACACTTTTCACTTTCAGTAACACTAATTCCTCCTAATCCACCTTTCTGGTGTTCTTCCAGCTGGAGATTGCAGGTGCTCCATAGATGTTGGAGTGGTTGGTAGTTATTTGAGACATTAAAAGCATTTCTTGTCTTCTTCAACAGATCACATGGGTTATCTGGAAGTAGGTGGAGCTCAGAGGATTTTTGGGTTTTGCAGGTGGATCTCTTCCAGAAAGTTAACGGAGAACTTGCTTTGTCTTTTGAGATTAAGACTTTTTCCCAACATCTTTAATGGCATCCCTTGTCATCACAGACTGGGGTTGGGACAGCACATGATAGAGAATCTCAGCAGGCCATTTTCTAGGAGAAAGGTCATGCTTTCTTACATAATTTTTTCTTACAGGTAAATATGACAGCAATTTTCTTGGAAAAGAGTGATGAAAATCTTGTTCCCTGGTAAGGACACTTTCATGGTCTGTGTGCATTTTTCACCTACAGTGTCCTATTGTTTTTGGAGACCAACAGCAGGGATGGTCTGTCTCAATGGAATATAAAGATTTACATTTCCAACAAGTTTTAGGGCACTGGCTTCCTCTTGCATCTCCCAGGCATCAAAGCCCATAATTCAGAGAAAAGAGAAAATTAAGTCTGGCTTGGATGAAACAAGATCATAATCAGTTACAAAGTGGAGAGTCTCTGGCTGGATTACAAGGATCTTCAACAACAGGTATCATGGGTGGGTAAATTGAGAACTGATGAGATTGCATTGAAAAATTGATGTTAAGACAGCACAATTCCTGCCCAGAAGGTTCAATGATCCTGAGCCTTCTCCTTATGGTCTACTTCATATGTTCATATTGGAAGCAGAAAGAGATGCGGAGAAAGGGAAGGAGAAAATCCAACATATATTGTCATTACTCATGCCAAGGTGAAGAAGATACTGCAACCTTATTTCTCTTTTGTTTGAGCAAGGCAGGAGAGCTTCCCCTCAGCTAAGCTGGTAGAAGTTTGGACTTTCATCAGCTTTAAGGAAAAAACTCTTTTTCTTTCCTTGTAGAAACAAAAAGAAGTATAAGTGCACTAATTTTGATGGAAATATAGGTTGCTTCCTGTTTTCTCAAAGATACATTCCCTGCTGATTTTACCACAGGAAGCTACGTTGTGGAGATGACAAAAATGTCATGCTCTGTCAAATCAGTGAAGATTCCTGGAGTGAATGATGCCTCTCTCAGCTGCATCTTCCCTGAGAGAAACACAATAATTTTTCATGGCTCAGTTGAAGCATCCTTCCTCGAAGTCCCAGTCTAGCAGAGAAAGTTTGTGTGGGGTGAAGATGCACTCAGAAAGTTCCCTGCTGTTACAGATGAACAGAATGACCCTTGACCCAAAGAGACAGCAACTTCTATGATCAACACTGTTATGATCTGTGTGGAGCTTCACCAGAGACACTTGAAAAAGAGAAAGCTGAAGAAGACACCAGAAGCTCCTGCTTAGGAATCTTAGAGGACATGGTGCTGTGAGGAACAAACTTATCAAATTACACACTCAAAAGCCTCAGAGCTTTTTCCTTGTGTGTTTTAAGCTGCTGTTAGAGGTTAGCTCACTGAGATGAGGGCAGCACTGCCGGGAGCACTGGGGATCAGCTTTTTTTGGGGGGCAGCGTGGGAACAAGGAGGTGCAGCAGTTAGTAGGATTAGCTGAAGCCAGGGAGGCCGTACCGATCTCACACAGGTCCCCTCCGTAGCTGGGAAGGCAAAAGCATTTGAAAGAGTCGATGCCATCAACGCAGGTGGCTCCGTTCAGACAGGGGCTTGAGTGGCACACATCGGTGTCTGCAAGAAATCAAGGGCTTCCATTAGGGCTCTGGGAGGCAACTCCACCAACAGGAGAACTTGTTTCCTTGCTTGTGTAGGAGGGAATATGAGTTGTTTTGGGGGGACTTGGGAGGGTTGTGTTTCATAACATACTGCCATTGCTGCTGCTGGAAGAATGAAGGCAAGAGACCCAACCCACCCTACAAGGAAGACATTGATTTTCTGGTGCTTGAACACCACTCTGAAGATATCAGAACAAAGCTCAGCAGGATGTATCCAACAGACAGCACTGGCTGTGGTAATTCTTCCTTGTCCGCTGCCTCTGCCTGATGCATCAAACATGTAAACTCGTGTCTGTCTCCACCAGCTAAAGGTCTATGAGGAGGAATGTGGAAGTCTTCCATAAGTCAGAAACATCCTCAAATAGATCTCTATCTCCTAAGCAGCATTCCTGGTTGTCCGTCCTCACTAACAGTTTCTTCCTAACCATAATTTAGATCAAGTTTTGCATCAAGAAATCTCTTCTTAGTGAAGATGAAGAAAGTGCAGAGAAGAAAAAAAGTGGGTTCAAAGGTGGTTCAGAGGCCCTCAGCTTTTTCTCTTTGAGGATCTTAGACCTGGCTATGGGTGCTTATTTCTTGGTGAGGGATACTGGAGTGCAGTGACATTTTCTCCAGACCTGTCCCCACTATGTGCTCTTCTGCTTGTGATGAGGATGAAAGAAGCTGGTCTTTTCCAGCTGTGGACTCCATCTTGGTGGAGAGAGCTTTGGAATCAGAAGAAGGGTCATTCAGAATGGAAAGATTTCAGATACATTCGACTCAGAAACAAGGAGGAAGCCTAAGGAAGGAAATAGGAACACGTCCATGCAGGTTGGATTAAATGATGGCTGGTTAGATCCTCATGTGAGACAGCATTTCCTTCCTACTCAGGAGAAATGTAAGGCTTTGAAAGTGATGAGTCCGTGCTCTTCTTGTGGATGACAGGGTTAGCGAGGAAAGATTCAAAAATGATAAACATACTGGCTGTGGAAATAGCAGAGCGGAGCAGCGACTCCCCAAGATCCATGTTTATCTTCTGACTGGGGTGTATTTGGTTGGATATTGTTTTCTTGGAGCTGAGGCCCAGCTGCTCAGTGTCCCCAGGCACAAGAGAACAGATGGGCGTAATACTCCCTGTGGCTGTCTAGTGACTCAGTGGCCAAGGCCTGATACGTCATCTGAAAGCTGACATGTTCTGTAATGTGCCTAAGTGATGGAAAAAATCCTTTCTGACCTTGGATGGTAAATCTGTGTGCGCTTTGGAGCAAGGAGATTGTCATCTTTACTCTAGGCTGTATCACTGTGAGCAGTGAAATCATTCCTCAGATGGCTGATGAGCCTCTTTCTCCAGTTTTGCAGTTCTTCTCTGAGAGAATGAATTTTTCACTCTGGATTGCCCTTCTAAATCTCATGAAAGCTTTTTGGATTTCTTTGTTCACTGCAAAATGAAGATAATCTCTGTTTCCATGATACTAGTGAATACTTTGAGACTTTCCAGAACAAAATGGAAGTCACAAGCCTAGAGGAAGAATAGAGGAGATGAACTTGGCTGAGTATTGCTTATTAGTCACACTTGGAATTCCTAGAAGATAGAGAGCATAAAGAAAGACGAGGTATCCTGAGGGGTGATTGCAACTCAAGAGGCCCTTTGGGCTTCTTCAACAGCAGTGGCAGCAGAAGTTCACGTAGACTCCAGTGGGCTCCAGCTGAACACGTAAGGAAAGGCTTTCCTTCATTTGTCAGGCTCCATGAAGTGGAAAGAACACTGCAGAGGAGGGAGGGAAGCACTCACAAGAGCTAAAGCTGAATGTTTAGCAGTGGATAATGAGCCTTCAGCTGTCTTCGGCCATGTGGAATAAAACTTGGCATGTCCAAGATCTCTTCTGAGATGCAGGAGACCTGCTGTGTGCAGCCTTCCCTGGTCTTGGAGGAGGGGGGAGCAGGCACACATGTGCAAAGTCATTGCCACAAATTTCCAGCTGGGAACTAAGTCTGGAACAGAGTTTCCTTTTACAGATATTGCATATAATATGGTTGCACATATTATATATGCAGTAAAAACAAATCTCTGATTACAATATATATGTTACATATCTCTCCATACATATACATATATATTTTTGTACATAACACATAGAGGAAGGGTGTGTACTTGTAGGTAATGTTGGAGAAACAAACATCAAATACAAGCGAGACATAGACAGGTTTTTTTTCCCCCAAAATTGTGCTTCAAATGGTTGGAGAGAAGATGTTTTAAACATGTGATTATCATAAACACCAAACTCCCCTTCAGCCTGTTGGGCTGCTGAGGCAGTGACCCTCTCTCCATCTAGATGTAGAATCACCTCACCAAGCTGATAGTGAAAAACTCAAATATATCTGCCAGATTAGAGAAACTGTTGCTGATTCTGATCCTCCCAGAAAATCTGGATCTCAGAGGTAGTCAAGAAAAGTCTAAATGGTAAATTTGGCAGTGACGTTGCCTCTGGAAATGCTGGCAAATTGTTTTGTGGGTGTTTCTAAGATAAGGCATGTAAGCCACAAACACAGGATTTACAGGAGGTGAGAACTCCATAAAAAAAAAATCCATCTATCACACAACACTTAGTGTTTGGGGTTTTTTTTCCTAGCCTTTTATATGCTATAAATGTGTCTACTTCCACATTGTTTAGAGCTAGATGAGGTTAGCAAACCACTGCACACCTCTTCAGCCAGCTGCAGAGCCTGCAACACGCTAGGACAGCACGGAGCCCCCACCTCCACAGCGCTGGCTGCCAGGTACCTCGGCACTCAAGGGTTTAGACACAAGCTATTTATTTGCTTGGCTGAGCAGTCATCCAAAAAGCCAGCTCTGCTTTGCGATGCAGCTCAAGTGCTTATCAGCTGACAAGGAGACAAGACCACTGCTATTATTACCCCGAGCTCACAAAGGACAGCGATAGTCGACAGTCGAGGAATGCAGAAGGGAGGCAGCCCTCTCTTTCAAGAGCTGCAGCTGTAAAACAAAGACAGGGAGAAAATGCCTCGCGGTGCCAAGAATAGGAAACCCAGTTAGAACGTGTTATTAACTCACTTCTTGAGGATAATGCAGAATTAGCAATTCTTCTAAAGAGGATTCGTACTGCACTTAATATTGCCCAGAAGTTGCAAAAATTCCTCAATTCTACTGTCACAACAGTTTCTGTTTTTTGCTACTAACGGGACCCAAGGTCTAACTTTTAGATGCCTTTTCTTTTCTTTTTTAATAAACCAATTACAACAAAATGGACAATGTAAACCATGTCTTGCATCTGGAAGATGTAAACTGTTGGCTGGAGAAAGCAAGGGGAGTTACACAGCTGCAATGCAAAGTTTGAGTTTGTTCCACCATTTTCTTCCTAAGACTTCTTCTCCATTGCCAGATATACACTATATTTAGTCAGAATAATTTTCTTTTTAGTGCACCTAAAACCAAGAGAAGTACTCTTGTCATTGCTGCCCATGGTAGGGGGAGGTTTGAGCTAGATCATCTTTAAGGTCCTTTCCAACCCTGACCATTTTATGATTTTATGATTCTCCCAATGCCTTTGAAAAAAAAAATTGCACTAGATCATGGAAATTGGAAAGAGAAACCTGGAAGAGATGAAAGAAAAATAGTTTGGCCCTGGTTTTGCTCAGAAGGCAAATGGTATGTAAAAGTGAACATGCAGTGTCAGTGGTGAGAAGGAAATGCTTTTGAAACTCTTCATCTCAAGCTGAGACAACAATACCAGAAACAATGGTACCATTTCCTAAAACAGTGCAGTCCGTGCATTTCTCTCCACGGCTGCCTATATGGAAGATGAGCAAGAATATCCATTAAACAAGGTCATCTTTGTGCTTAAAGCATCTACTAAGGAGAAGCAGCTGGTGAACAGAGAGGATGCTGTCACCCAAACCCTGAACAAACTGTAGTTTTTCTGAAGCTGTAACAGGTTCAGTAATACATTCTATGATATTTCTATATCCTCCTGTTCTTGTTCTACACAGCAGAAAAGGTCAGAGAGAAGGGCAAGGCATTTTCAGGATGCCCAACAGTGCCTGTTGTGCCCCTCACCCTTTTTTTATTGGCCTCCTTGTAAGTGCCATTATCCAAACAGGGAATCAGAGACCAACTAGATAATTATCTCCCAGAGACTGTGTGAAAAAAAAATCCAGGTACAAATTAAATTTGCTTTTCAGAGTCTGCTGGGAAGTTTGAACTACTGATCTGATAGCTCAAACATCAAAGAAAAACATTGGAGCAATTGTAGGATGACTCCTAGAAGAAAAGAATAGGAAGAGCTGGGGAAACCAGTTCTCTCACATTTTAAGTTAAATGCTAGTATTGAACATCACATAGCCAGCCACTGACTTACAATGAGTAATTAAATAATTAAAATAATTAACTACAATAATTGAACCAAAGCCTTCACGCAGCAGAAGGGGCAGGCATTGCTGTAGCTTTAATAAAACTATTTCAGTAGAGACCAGGAGTTTCCAGGAGGACTTGTCGATCTGCTGTAACTTTAAATTTGTCCAACACTCTAGTGGAAGAAGAGCTCAGGAAATTTGGATAACTCTGTCTCCAAAATATTATGTGTAAAAGTAAATGGACGTGTAAATAACACTAGTCCAAGACTGTAGGCTAGGTTTTGTTTAAGCAAATTAACTTCTAATGCAAAGTAGACAGTGTGTCCAGGAGACATGAAATCACCTGCTCAGCCACAAAAGGGTCTGTGCCTCTCAGCCAGGACTGGGACCTCCATCTCCTTCTTGAGAGCATTATTTGCATTCCACATTGGGCGAAACATTCTGAATCAGGTGAATATTTTCTTGACTTTTTTTTCTGGATGATTTTCTCTGGACCAACAACACTCAATGCCTTGGACTTCCAGGTTGTGAAGAATGAGGAAAGCCCATTAAGACCCTTCCTCATTTGTATTCTAACCTTCTGCTGTGTGGGGCCATAGGCAACAGAATTAATGGACTTGTTTCACCAGAGAAAAGCAAAACTTCACATAAAAAGATGCCATTTCAGCACATTTCTCTTTCCCCCCACAACTGCAGTGAAGTTTTTAAGTAATTTTTAAGTCATTGACTGGTCTCAGAGCTCCAAACCGCAGCCTTTCACTGAAGTGCCAGCATGTTTTTTCAGCTAATAATTATTTGTCTTCAAATGCTACCAGAAGCAAAAAGACCCGCTGAGTTGGCAAAACCCTGGGTGAGGAAGCCAAGCCTATGGACAATTCTTTCAGCTTGTGGGGTTCCTGTCCTCATGGAGGAATCTAATGCTGACTAAAGACATGTACATGCACAGCCTTCAACTTGGTTAAACACCAAAACATACTGGCACTCCAAGTGTTAATCTTCGGTCTTCTGGCTCTGGCTTTTAGAGATACTTTTAGGCTCCAGCAGAGCAGAATAATATCATTCTTCTTAAATCATCCCACTAAATAGACTGCTGGATCTAACTGGAACCCTCCAACAACAGGGCCAGAGGGCAAAATCCACATTTCTTCCTGTTCCTCAGTCTAAGCTCCTGTAAAGCTGAACCAGCTTCACCTGTGCTTTAATGTCAGTGAAAATCCACTGCACTGCATGGGCACCCACTGCACCCTACAAACCCTGAGCACAGCACAAGGCATGCATGTGGGAGCTGATAGTTTTTGCAAGAGCTGAATTTCAAGACTGGGAGGCTTCAATTGAAAAGGCAGCCACAACATGGGAAATGGAATTTTGGGATCTAGTCTACAGTTCTTCCTTGTAGACTTCCCATGTTCACAATCCCCAGAGCTCTGTAAAAAGTAATAAACCAAAAAAGGAAACCTAGGAATCCTTTTCTTTCTTTTTTTGTGTTTTTTTTTTTCTTCTTTTGTTATCTCTTTGCTGTAATTCTCTAGAAGAGGTTTGCCTTGTTTTAGGGGTGTTCTGAGTTCATGGTCAACACACTTTTTTGCCACCTGGATGAGCTTCCTTCATACCCTGACCAGGACTGGTCCTTTAACTCTGTAAGGACATTGTAGTAAAGTTTACCAATAAGAAAAGAAGTTTTACCCTAGAATATCTTCCCTGGTGGGACTACCAGCCATACATATGTGTTCAAGCCAATTTCTAATTTATAAAGTGTACAATTAAACTTCATGCAGTGGTTGCTTACTTCTTGCTGTCTCCTGCTAAGAAACCCCAGCTGCTACATTGTCCTCTCTGTGACTTGCAAATACACATATTCCAATTTCAGAACATTTTTCAAGATTCTTCACACATGAGCTGCTGAACACATGGTTTTCTTTCAAAATACTTCACAAAAATGTTGGCTAACAAATGGTCTGAGGAATCTGGCAATAGCCTCGTGGTTAATTTTTAAAGAGAAAAAGCAGTGGAATAAAATCCATATTTTGGGGCCAATTTTTTTTTTTTTTTTTTTTATTTATTTTTACTAAGCCTCACTGTCTTCCTTCCTTCCCCTCAATGATGCCTTTGCTGGCTTATTTTTGTCTCTGGTTTGGACGTGGCAGTGGGCATGGCCCAAAAGCAGAGCCTACTTTTGCAAGAAGGGTTTTTGGGTCCCTAACTCCTGTACCACCCTGTGCTGTGCCAGGCTGGTCCAGTGCTGGGGGAATGACCCTGCTGAGGGGTGAGTGCCCTCACCCACTCCTGCAGCATGCCCAGGGCAGCTGCTCAGCACAGGCAGAGGGGACCGCAGGTGTGCTGTGAGCAGCACTGAACAAAGGTTTGTGATTATCTGTGCTTGCAGAGGGAGAGAGCAGAGGGAAATGCAGTGACTCATTGGAAACACTTAGGGGATGGAAATGACGTTAGAAACCAGGCTGAGCTTCACAAAGCCCCGCACTTACAGACCCTTACTGAGTGCAGAGCTA
Source organism: Hypocryptadius cinnamomeus (assembly GCA_013400635.1). NCBI lineage: Eukaryota > Metazoa > Chordata > Aves > Passeriformes > Zosteropidae > Hypocryptadius > Hypocryptadius cinnamomeus. The sequence continues at coordinate 89,435 of VYZP01068528.1, read as the reverse complement.
CCTCCACTGAACGCTGTAAATTGACCCAAAAGCAGCAGTTTAGGAGGTAACGTGGGAAGGAGTAGAATTGATGACACTTTTGCCAGAAGGAAGTGAGGAAATCTCTTTGCACATACATTTTGTACCATACTTAAGCAATGTGTGGCCCTACAAGAACATGTGGCCCTTTGAGAATTGAGGACATGCAGAACATTCATACAACAGCACAAGCACTGCTGGATTTCCAATGAGGTTTGTCCCCAGGTGCCAGCTTCTGATGGCAGCAGAGGGAAACCAAGCTGTGTCCAGGGATGATGCAGGACATCCTGTGTTACCAGGACTGGGCATCTCCCTTGGCCAAGAGGCATAATGTTTTGCATTTTGTTTTTTTTCTCACTGCAGTGCACTGATGCTTTCACAGCATGAGAACTCTTGTCAGGAAATGCCAGGAGAGTGTTTTCACCATAAATGGTTAATCAGGCTTAAATATTGTGTCTGTTTGTGCTTGGCAACAAGGGGGCCCAACCAAAGACAGAGGACTAAAACACTAAAAAGGCAGGGTGGAGGGAAGGGCATTTATCAACAGAGCTGACAAAAGCTAGTGATGCTCTGAGCATTATCTCACACATTTATCCCATTGTAGCTGCAAAGAGCAGCATAAGATACAGACAGAGGGTGACCACGTGCTGAACAATACTTGGGGCTGTAGGCAGCAAGTCAGCCCACCATGGAAAGAGCAACAGAACAGGACTGAGACTAGCAGCCCATCTCCTCCAACTTCTCAGCTGCATGCAGGATGGAAAACTCTGGACATGTAGAGGTGGCACTGAGGGACATGGGTTAGTGGTGGACTTGGCAGTGCTGGGTTAGTGGTTGGACTCCATGATCATAAATGTCTTTTTCAACTTAAACAGTTCTATGATTCTGTGATCATGACCTGTGGAAAACCCCATGTTTATGGCTTTCCATCAGAACAATGTTCTGCTCAAGTCTGCTTTCATGTTAATGTTCTCTGCTGTATAAAAACCAAAAAAAGTGACAGCTATGCCCCCTCCTTCCCTCCCACAAAGCTTTCCCTTCCATATGAGACACATTACCTTCTGTAGTGGGTCCTAATGCGTCAATTGCTTCTTGTGAGACTTGGGGCAGGGCAGCAGTGGTGGTGGGCAGCAGATGGGGATTGTCTGGAGCTACAGCTGTCTCTGTCTCTTGTTCTGACACCACAGGAGGGGAAGGCTCCATTTCAAGCTGAGCCTCTTCAAGGTTCCTGAGTCCCTGTGTTGGTTCAACATCTGGAGTCCTGGTACTAATTACAATGTCTGGGACAGAGGTTTCCCCTGAAATGCCTGTGATAGAGTGTGTCACAGCTCCAGATGTTGTGTCAGGAATCTCCTTCTGCTCAGGAGTACCAAAGGGCTCCCCGCTGGCCAAAGATGTGGCAGCTGTTTTGATGTTAGCAGCAGGCAATGCAGATGCTTCCCCACTGGTTTCATGGACGGTGGATGCTTCTATGCTGACCTCAGGAAATGTCTCTCCACGGGCTTCTTGACTTGTGGGTGTTCCTATTCCAATTTCAGGAAATGCAGAAGTTTCCCCACTGACTTCTTGAACTGTGGATGTTTCTATGATAATTTCAGGATAGGCAGATGTTTCACTCCTGGCTTCTTGACTTGTTGGTGTTTCTATGCTGAACTCAGGGAATGCAGATGTCTCCCCACTGATTTCATGGACTGTAGAGGTATCTATGCTAATCTCAGGAAATGTAGATGTTTCACCTCGAGCTTCTTCACCTGTGGATGTTTCTATTCTAATTTCAGGAAATGCAGGTATTTCACCACTGGTTTCATGGATTGTCGAAGTTTCTATGCTAATTTCAGGAAAGGAGGACATGTCCCCACTGATTTCATGGACCGTCGAAGTTTCTATGCTGATTTCAGGAAACGCAGAAGTTTCCCCACTGGTTTCATGGACTGTTGAAGTTTCTATGCTAATTTCTGGGTAGGCAGATGTTTCACCCCTGGCTTCTTGATTTGTGTATGTTTCTATTCTAATTTCAGGAAATGCAGAACTTTCTCCACTAATTTCATGCACTGTTGAAGTTTCGATGCTGATTTCAGGAAATGCAGATGTTTCTCCACTGGTTTCGTGGACCGTCGAAGTTTCTATGCTAATTTCAGGATAGCCAGATATTTCACCCCTGGCCTCTTGGCTTGTGAATGTTTCTATTCTAATTTCAGGAAATGCAGATGTTTCCCCACTGATGTCTTGACTTGTGGATGTTTCTATTCTAATTTCAGGAAATCCAGATGTTTCCCCACTGATTTCTTGTATTGTGGACATTTCTGTGCTACTTTCAGGAAACGCAGAGGTTTCCCCACTTGCTTCTTGACCAGTGGATGCTTCTATGATAATTTCAGGATACCCAGATGTTTCACCCCTGGATTCCTGACTTGTGGACGTTTCTGTGAAAATTTCAGGAAATGCAGAGGTTTCCCCACTGATTTCTTGAATTGTTGATGTTTCTGTGTTAAATTCGGGAAATGCAGATGTCTCCCCACTGACTTCATGAATCGTGGATGTTTCTATACCAGTTTCAGGAAATGCAGATGTTTCACCACTGATTTCAAAAGCTGTTGACGTTTCTAGAGCACTTTCTGGCAGTGCAGATGTTTCGCCACTTAGTTCACCAGATCCAGAGGCTTCACCACTTGGCCTCAAACTGTAGGGAAACGTGACAGTTTCCCCACCCAGTTCCTGTGATACTGTTGGTCTTGTCACCACTTCTACTAAATCAGAAGTGGCTAAAGTGATTCCTGGAAGCCCTGAGGCCTCCCCACTGATATCAGCCACTGTTGAAGACTGTCCACTTAGATCTGTGGCTCCAGAAAAGTCTCCGCTGATGTATGGGATTCCAGATGGCTCTTCACTCAAGTCTCCTGAAGGAAAACCACTGGTCTCCACAGCTCCAGACCCTTCTCCAGATAGTCCTCTGTCTCCAGAAGTAAATCCACTGATTTCTATCATCCCAGATGGTCCTTCTCCCACTTCTTGTGCCACTGATGTCTGTGTTACAACTTCCACCAAAGTGGTATCCACAAGAGACACTGTGGGAAAGCCAGAGGTGAGTCCACTTTCTTCTCCAGACAGCAGACCACTGGTGACATCAACTCCAGAGATGTCTCCGCTGCTGTCTGTCACTCCACTCGGGTATCCACTCATCTCCAGCACTCCAGAAACACTCCCACCAAAGTCTACATGCCCGGAAGGCTCACCACTGATGTCTGAACTCCCAGATACCATGCCTGATCCATCTTCATCTCCTGAAGGCAATCCACTGGTTTCCAAAGTCTCTTTTGCTTCTGCTTCTGTAACTGGTGAAGTTGTTGTCAGTTCCTCCAAAGTGGCATCTACGAAGGTGATGCCAGAGGCCTCAGTGCTTCCCTCAATACCAGAGGTAAGGCCACTTAGGTCCACCAGGCCACTGTTCTCATGTGTTCCAGATGTTTCTCCACTGCCATCCAGTCCTGAGGGAAAGCCACTAAGTTCAGACCCTCCCGAGGACAGCCCACTGAGGTCGGGTACCCCAGAGGGCTCCCCGCTGGGCTCAGCTCCTGAGGGCAAGCCTCGGGTTCCACCACTGCTGTCCCACCCAGAGGATGGGAACCCTGACAGATCTCCTTCACCACTGACTCCGATGGCCCCTTTTCCCTCCTCCTGCCGTTCTGTCACTGCTGTTACAACTTCCACTAGTGTGGTATCCACGAGAGAGACGGTAGGAAAACCAGAGGTGACTCCACTTTCCTCTCCAGATGGCATGCCACTGACTAGCCCAGTGCCAGAGATTTCTCCACTTGCTCCAAAAGGCAGCCCGCTGCTTTCCACTTCAGATGGCATCCCACTAATCTCTGGTATCCTTGAAATAGACACTGATATCTCTTCCTCTGCAGAAGGCAGGCCACTGATATCAACAACGCCAGAAGACACACCACTCAGGTCTCCTGAGGGCAGCCCACTTTCTCCAGGTGGGAAGCCACTGGCATGCAGGTCTACTGATGGTAATCCGCTCTCTCCGATGCCTGAGTGGTCTCCACTAAGTTCAAAACCTCCAGAAATTGGTTCTCTGCTTGTATCTGGAACTCCAGGAACCCACCCAGATGCCGAAGATTCACCACTGACTTGATGCTCCCCAGATTCAGTCACCTCTCCTGATGCTTCGCTGATGGAAGCATTGGTACTGGTTTCCTCTGGTACTATGGTAGCTGGAGGAAAAGCAGATGGACTCACTGGAAAAGAAAGAACAGACAAAGGCAAGGAGTTGGGAAAATTATTTATACTCTGTGAGGGTCCCAACCCTACACCACCAGCCCAGCATGACACAGGCTACAAGGAAGCTCTGAACCCACCTGAGAGCAGTGACACATCGGTTGGAAAGACCTCTGTACCCCAGGCTGTCAGATTCTCAGGTTGAGTGGCAGACTCTGTCTCCATGGTCACCTCCTCCCCCGAGGGCACCCCCTCCACTCCAGGGATCACTTGTGTTGCCAGCACATCTTCAAAGAACGGGGTGACCCCCTCCTCCTCCACAGGAGGCAGAGCTGGAACAAAAAGGCATTGGAAGGAGTTTCCAAAAATTCACAATGCCAAGAAGCCGGTGAAGTGCCGCGCTCAAACCAGCATCCCAACGTGCCCAGCCTCCCTTTTGAAATCCCTTTCCCCCAGGAGCCAGGTTTCTGCGCCCTGCAGGGGCAGGAGGGTACCTCTGAAGCAGAAGGCGTGGTGCCGGGACAGCGGGTCGGGGAAGCCCGTCTGGTTGTGGTGCTGGTACACGGTCCTGACGCCCGGCGCGTCCCCGCCGCAGGCGGGGCGGGGGCTCACGATGGGGTAGCGCAGGCTGCCGTCGGCCAACCAGCCCGCATAGCACCGGTCCAGGCCCTGCTTCCAGGCGGCGTGCAGCTGGCCAACAGAGGCCAGCGTGGCGTTCTGGCTCTCGCAGTACCGCTGGGCTTCTGGGAAGGTGAACTGCTCTGGCTGCGTTGCGAAGAACACATCGCCTGAGGGATGGGAGGGAAAACGCGGGTGAATCCCTGCATCCCAGCCATCCACAGACAGAGGTGGAGGTGTGGGGCATATTTTTGCTCCACAGCAGTGCCCAGGGGCAGGGGAGGATATACCCTTGAGCCCGTTGATGTAGCAGTACACGTCGTAGGTCTCCGAGGCCGGGCGCATGCCGTATGACCGCACGCCTGGAGTGTTCTCTTTGTCTCCTATGCAGTTATTTCGGGGATTCACAATGGGATATCTACCAAAAAAAGGAAGAGAAGAGGTAATGCAAGGTCAGCCTTATGTAGCCAGGACTGAAGAACCTCAGTGTGCTTGGGAGTGGGACATGAACTCTTCACTGTTTGAGGTGCTCAGAGCCCGCAGTGTGACTTGGAGTCAAGTCCACTTACAGCTCAAGGCAATAAATACAAATTTCCTGCTACTCTTCCTACACACCAGGAGGGCTCACTGGTGCAAGATGTATACATAGGTTAGGAAATGAGGAAAATAATTGGGCAAAACACATCTATTGGCCACTGAATATCACAGCCTGGAGAAAATTTTGGGTCAGCAGAGCTTTCATTGTTGATGAGGAGAGCAGCAGGACAAACCAGAGTAAGGCCTCAATGGCTGAATGGCCATTTTGAAGGGTGTCTTCCCCAAGTCAGTGTAACTTTACCTGACTGTCTGGTCCCGCAGCCAGCCAGCGTCACACTGGTCGAAGCCAGCCTCGTAGGCAGCCTGGAGCTGCTGGGGGGTGGCGATCACAGCGCTGTTCTCCAGGCAGGCCTTCTGGGCTTGGATGAAGGAGAAGGCATATCTGCTGGTGGCTGCACGGTAGTGAAACACCACACCTGGGGGAAGAGAAGCTGTGGTGAGGCAGCAGGTACAGGACTCCCCTGCACTGAGATGTGTGACCAGAAATGGTCTTCCAAAAACCAGCACGAGGACCAGGCCCTCTCAAACCCCTTTTGATGGAAATGCCTCATTCATGGAGCCTTACTGCCATTGAGGATGATGTTCTGGGGATCTCTTTAGCCCTCCTCTAAGGTCTTCTTGCCTTGACTTTCTCCTTCCCTGGAGTCAGGTGGATATGGGTGAGCAGAGTGTGACCACTGCAGCCCAAGCATCAGCCAGCTGAGCTCTGGTCAGCACATGTAGGGGTGGCCCACAGCCCTCTCCTCTCCCCTCCTGCCCCACTGTGATGGAGGGGCTCAGCCTGTCCCTGACCCCTATCCAGGCCTGTGCACCTCCAGAGACCTGGATGCCCTCTGTGATGGCAGAAATTCAGGCTGTTTTCAGCTGGATGGTTACCTCTAGAATGAACTGCCCTTCAGGCTTCTTGGAGTCCTGGTGCCTTACCTGTGGGGGAGATGGGCTGCTCGGGAAGGTGACCGGCACCGGGGGCAGCTGTCACTCGCACAAGCTGATCTTCCACTGTGAAGGCCGAGGCAGACTCCAGTTCTGGTGTGGCAGTCACCCCCACGACCTCTTCCACCGAGCTCACCTCTGCTGTTTCGGTGGTGCTAGCAGTGCCAAAGGCTAAGGTGGTGATGGCAGTGCCTAAATCTATGGTGGTGGCCTCTTCAGGTACGGTCCACACGGCTGTGACATCCTCCCAGGTCACATTTTCCTGCTCTGTGGCAGCTGTCTCTGCTGTGAGAGCGGTGGTGAAGAGATCAGGCAGGGCAGTGAAGCCCTCATCCAGCCTGGTGGCGGTGGGAGTGATCTCAATGGGCTCCAGGGTGGCGATGCTGCCACGGGCCTCCTCCTCCGTGGCATTGCGTGACAGGGGCAGCTCCACCTCGGTCTGGGTGACAGTCTGGACAGTGAAAGCGCTGCCCAGCTCGCTCCCTATCTCGTCGATGAACTGCCCTGGGACCAGGCTCTCAATGTCGTCCCCTGCATCAGGACACAAAGCAGCAATCAGAGAGGATAATGTCAGTCTGATGAGGTGAGCTGCGCTGGGGCTGCCTCCAAGGAGCAGCTGGGTATCTCTGGTATGGGAGGATTAGGGAAATCGTGACAGTTTGATAAAAGCAATGGTTTTCCCTCCTCCACTGTGGCTCTGTACAACGCCTCAGCACGGAGGGCATGCCACGAGGCACTGAGCCACCTCATGCTCCAAATCTGGTCAATCAGCGGGGACATTGCCCGCGCTCCTGCCCATTCCCCTTCCCGGGAACACCTTGCCCATATCCAAGTCTGCACTGACCCCTAGTGCCTGCCGCAAGGAAATTAGGTTGGGCGGAGGGAAGTCGGGGAGCTGGGATAACTTCCACGGCAGATCTGTCTGAGCCGTAGGAGAAAGACAACTGGATCCTCACACTCGATGCGTGAGAGCTCAGCAGGATCACTATCTCCTTCTGCTCTGCCCAGGCGATGGCTTGAGAGCTCATCCCGTATGAGATCCTAAGCCGCTGCCAGGACAGCCAAGGCCACTTGCTGTACCAAACACATTGAAACAGTTCCCACCTTTCCCTTCCCAAATCAATTTCCTGCTCAAGTCACATCCCTTCAGTCTAGGACAACATGCTTAACATGGCACTGAGCAGCTCAGCTGATAAGGACACTGGTTTGTAGAGCAGCATGAAACAGAACTGTGAGGGCAGGTAAGGGAGGGATGGATCACATCTTGGATGTGCAGCAAGGCAGGTCTTGGCTGGGGAGGGAAAAAGGATGAGACAATGCCCAGGTTTTCCTCTAATAATGCCTTCCCTGCTCTATATCCAATTCCATTTTACTGCTGGTTCATTTTAGGCAGTACCCTTCAGATCTCAAAGGATTCAGAGATTTCTATAAAGATGCTCAGACAAGGACTGACCATATGCAGCAGTTTCAGAGGCAAATCCTGAGATAACCAGAAGGCCATGGCTTGGTGGACCAGTCTTTAGTTTGGCCACATAACTGGGTACCTCCATAGGTCTGGGAGATGTATCTGGGCAGAACAGGTCTGATCATAAGGGTTTCAACACATACTTTAAAATATTGCTATCTTTTAAACCGTGGCAATCCTACTGGAACGTTGGCCTCTGGTTGCCCTGAATAGACAAAATATCACTGTGTTTTCCTGTTTCCCCCTCTTCTTGCTGCAGGGAGAAGTGTGCAGTTAGAAAAAAGGGGGAGCAGCTGGGATGCTCTTCACTTGCTGGGTGCAATTTTAATCCATGATTCCCAGAGACTGCATCAATCTCAGATTTATCCCAGCATAGAAACTCAGTCACGCATCTGTACCACACCACATCTCATCACTACACACATCTTCAGTCAGACCTGTTCTCTTTCTCCTTCACTTCCTTCTCCAGCATTCAAAGTCTTCTATATGAAGCATCTGAGCTCTGCTTCGTGTCTCCAGGAGAGCTTTAGAAGCAGGAGGGTGTGGGAGGACTGGAGAGATGTTAACTGTGTCACCCCCACCTCCACAGAGCCCCCCATGTACAGGTCAAGCATCCTTTCTAGATCTGCCTTTCTAGATCTACCTCAACACAAGTGGAGGACTTAGTCCTTTGCCAAACCTGCTTTTTCCCCTCTCTTTTTTTAATAAAAAACCCAACATCAAAGAAGCAAGAGGTAGTCTCTGGCCAGGGAGCTCCTCTGTATCGTAAAAGCAGGGTGCCCTGACGAAGGGCAGAGAATGACTGCATCTGACTCCATTGATATCAGAAGTCTAATTAATTACTTTTTTATACTATATTATTCTATATTATATTACACTATATTACATTACATCTAAACTGAATCTGCACAAGCACCCAAATGCACTCAACTGCCCAGAATCTTGTGACTGTCTCCTGACCCACAGTCTGGACACATGCTTGGCCCTGATAGGCTAAGGAAACAAAACACCATCACTCTGGGTAAACAATCTCCACGTTGCATTCTGCTTTGGCACAACACAGGCGCAGCGAATGAGATAAGAATTGTTCTGATCATTCTTTTCTCTGCTTCTCTCACTGCTTCTCTCAGGTTCAGAGAATGTGAATCCCACAGCTCTGTGCCAGCTGCAGAGGCACTGCCCACTCACCGCTGTAGCAGATGGCGTCGTAGCGGGAGTCGGGGTGCGGGTAGCCCGTCTGGTTGACGTACAGGTACACCGTCCTCACGCCCACCAGGTTGCCCCCGCAGTTGGGCCGTGCTCGGGAGATGGGGTAGCGCACGCTGCGGTCGGCCAGCCAGCCCGCGCTGCACATGTCCATGCCGTCCTTCCAGGCCAGGTACAGCTCCCCCGTGGTGGCCAAGCGCGCTCCCAAGCTGCGGCATTTGTCAAAAGCTTCCTGGAAGGTGAACTTCTCCGGGGCAGTGGCGTAGAAGACTTTGCCTGTAATCACATCGTCCATTAGCACAGGAATTACCTGTAGATTCTAATCCCAATTCCTTTTCTGTCTCCCTCCCACTCATAAGAGTTTGGATAAGATGAAGACTCCTGTGTATTAGAGCTGAAATACAAGCCCATGTCGGTGTCTTTGTAAAGACCAGAAGAAATTGAGTCTTACAGACCAAATGCAGATTTGAGCAAAACACACCACACCTGGAGCCACAGGGCGAGGGGGGACATAAAGGACAATTGCAGTTCTGTTGTGCCGAATATTTCAATGGATCCCTGTCATAAGCGTGAATGATTGGTGCATCTGAATGTCACACACTCAAATGGCTGACCAGGCAGGATGGTGTGGACTCTGGTGGAGGTTAGACGGACTCCACCCTCTGTGCTGCATTAGTCATTTGACATTAAAATTGTCCAAGGTCTAATAAAAAGACTGTAGAGAACATCTGGGCTGGCCAGGGAATGTGCTTTTCCAGCTTTAACCTGTCTTTTCTCTATTTGCTGTTGTCCAGTCTAGGCATGATCAGGCCTTTGACTGCTTCTGCATCTAGTAACAATAAAAGCCCCAAATCACCTTGCATCTGCTCTGCATAGCAGTAAACATCATAGGTTTCATCTGGCTCACGGACACCATAGGTCCTCACTCCTGGAAATTCATCCTTGTCACCATAGCAGCGCTCCCGGGGCCAGTGGATGGGGTACCTGAGGGAGAGATTGTGGATAAGGAGGGGAGGCAGGACCCTGGCAGCCACTGAAGGTTGGGAGGGAGCTGCAGAGCACTGCCCAGTGTGGTGATTTATGGCTTTTCCCAGGTTATGGGAAAGGGAAAGGATGACCTGCTGTCCTGCCCTCACTCTGATGGTCCTTGGATCCGTGACCAAAGACATCAGGGCAAGGTGCCTCCCAAGCGAGGGATGCACAGCTCAGTCTGGTTGAGCCAAATTTGTGCATCTTGGCACAGCACTGGTTTTGTTCAGGGAAGATGGAGGATCAGGATGAGGCCACTGTCCACTCAGTTGTCACCACCAGCCCAGGAGGACAGTGGTCACTCTGCTTTCCTACTAGAGATTCACCTCTAGCAGAGAATGGCTTGCAATCCACCACCCCCCTCTGCACACCAGCAACTATAACAGCTGAGATTTAGCAACCATTTTCAGTTGGTGGCTTCATCACAGGTATCCTTCCCTAACAATGCTGCTGTGGCTTTCCCTTCCCCTGCGTGGCTTCTCACCTGACAGTCTGATCAGCCAGCCAGCCAGCATCACACTGCTCATACCCATCCTCGTAGGCAGCCTGCAGCTGCTCAGGGGTAGCAATGACAGCACTGTTCTGGATACAGGCCTGCTTTGCCTTCTCAAAGTTCAGGGTGTACCTTGTGGAGATTGCTCTGTAGTGGAATACGATGCCTGGAAAAGACAATGGACATCGCTCACAATCACCAGCCCCTTGCCTTCCAGAGAAGGCACAAGAAAAAGGCAAAATGAAACCTCATCCTGTAGAGTCCTGCAGTGGAAGCTGTCTCCCTGTCTTATACAGAAAGCAAAAACCACAAAAAAAGAGAAGGATTGTACGAAACTTTTGTTATTGTATCCACCTATTACTAGGTCAGGCTTTGCAATACGGCAATGGAAGTTTTTCCAGAACAGGCCAATTCTCCAGATGAGGGCATCCCATCTCCTAAAATGTTTGGAAAAAATTAAAGGTCTGATAAGGGCCCTGTTCCAGCTTTACCCACTTGAGTAATAGCCCAGTGTATCCAGTACCACCTCTGGCCAAGGATGTCGTCTTGCTGCCTCTGTAATTCACCTTCTGCCAGAAGAGACATTTTCTTGCCATATTCTGCCATGAGTCATTTTACTGGTTTGTTTAGTCTGGTCCTAGCCTGCTGAAATAAATGCTTGGCCCGTGGCTTCTCCCCCCATCACCTTATCTGTGACCTGAGAGAAAGGGCTTATTCCTATGAGGACAACACTGCATTCTCTGCCTGTGTGCCTCTTCCTCCCTTCTGCCCAGGCCAAGCAGCAAGACACTGAGAGAAAAGAGCAAGGTCAGCCTCCCACCTTTCACTAGGACCTCTATTGTGTCCTGTCTGTCCTCAATGCCGTACATCACTTCGCAGCGGTAAATCCCGGTGTGGTTGGACCTCAGCGCCTTGATCTCCAGCGTGGCGTCGGTGGGGATGGCAGGGTAGTTGGGCAAGGAGATCACCTCCCTGTACTCGCTGTTGAGCCGGATCTTGCCGCCCGTGGCCACCAGCAAGACAACTTCGGTCCCGTTGGAGAGCTTGCTCCATTTGATCCGTGGGGTCAGCATGACACTGGTGTCCTGCTCCTCTGGGATGTTGAAGTAACACGGGATGTTCAGGGAGCTTCCCAGGATAACACGCAGGGGAGACTGCTCAGGTATCTTGACTTCCAGGCCATCACTACCGTCTGCCAGTTCCCAAACAGAGCAATGGTTACACCAATGACACATGTAATACAAAATATCCCATGTTTCCATCTGATCCAGTGCCTGTATCTGCTGTGCAAATCTGTACCCAGGTATTCAGACATGATCTTTTTGTCTAGTTTAGAAAGAGAGGTTGTGGCAATGACCACTGCACCATGGCTGCTTTTGAGATTTGGACCAGTGCTGGATTTGGGAATGAGGGGAACAAAGGGCTCTGCTGCAGCCTAGCTGCTGCTCACACTATGAGGTCACACCTGGTAATGTTTTAAAAGGGAAATGCTGAAATTCTCTTTATTTCCCACAAATCTGCAGCTATCTCCCTGCCTTCCCAAGCACCAGAGCAGAGAGAGACTGTGGCACAGCAGCCATCTGAACAGAGGATCCTTGTGTGTGCACAGCACAGATCCTGGGCACGTTTATTCATCTATTTCTGGGGGCTGCCCATCCTTGGGGATGGGACCAGAGTGCAGCACATGGCTCAGTCCTGCTTTGCCATGCCCTGGACACGTACCTGAGAGCTCCACAGAGTCGGCTGCGGTGATGACTTGCAAACACACAAACACTAATAGTAAAGTGGTCATAATTTACCTGCAAGAAACAACACAGAGAGAAGGGATTTGTGTATGTTCACAGGGAGCTGAGTGCTGTGGATGCTGCTGCAAGGTAGTACAATGCTTTCAGCTGCCCCTAAAGCCTCCTACACTCCTCACACCAGCAGGGAAAGCCTATTCTTAGGGAATGATTCTGCCCAAAGTGCTGCTTGCTTTGGGACTTCAGTCCATGGGATAAATAAATAAGATGCTCTGCTATGTACAACAGTCTGAACTGCTATTATACATCACTTAATATATTTCTTTCCCACTCCCTCTATTGTAATTCAGTCTGACCTATGGAGCAGAAAGACAATTTTACAACAGGTCTTCACACACCTGTTATGTATTTACCCAAGAGGGACCAATACATCCACTAGGCCTTTGTCTCAGAACAGGAGCTGTTCCTCACTGGGCATCCCAAATCAAGCCAGCACTGGCTTTCAGGCCAGATGGCTGGAAGAATTTTCTATTCCTTAAAATGCTCTGAAGGGAAAATTGCCCTCTGCATGGGGGAAAAGTAAAATGCTGCAACTCTTTTGTCCAACGCTCCTGCACAGAGAGCCAGCATATTCTCAAGTGCAAATTGATCCAGAACTAATACAAGAAATCCACAGGATACAGTTCTGAGCATCTTCAATCTGCCCTAAAAATATCTTCTTGGGATCCCTCAATTAGTCAGAGCAACCTGATTCTTCTGAAGGCTTCAGGAAAAGAAAGGATCGTCCTGCTGACATTGAGTGACAGAAGCAATATAGGGAGGCCAGCTAATTTAATCCTAACTGAATTACCATGCAGTATAATATCATGCTGTGTTAAATCACCACAAAGACTCAAGTTGGTTTCAATATTTCAAATAAAAAACAGGTCCTCTGGCAACCTAGCACAGTTTGGCATCACTTTTCAGGCCTGACTCAGAAGGAAGGACCACACCTACTGAATCACTGGTGTTTCCTTTGAGGTCTGACTATTGGCTGTTTCACTCCTGTGATCTAGAAAGATTCCAGATGACTTCAGCTGACAGGTAACATTCCAGGTATATGCCTATTGGACTTGTAGAAAACTCCATTACATATCCTCACTGGCACAAGAAAAGGTCAAAAATAAACCCCATCCTATATAGTTCAGCATTAACCTTTCATCTATGAAAAAACTGACCTCCATGCTCTCATACATTTTAATCTGACACACCACAAAACCTTATCTTTAGTGAACAGAGACAGCTCTACTGGCAGAAAATAGGAGAGAACAGGGATGGAACACATTGGCAGAGGAGTGTGGAGACTTCAGTTTGCAGGTGTAGGTGTACAAGATGAAATGGAGATATTCCATTTTCTGCTGTGCATGGGAATAAAATTCCAGGTAAGTGCTAAGCTCAGGGAGAACTCTGGGAGCTGTACATGTGTTTGGGCGTCTCTCTGGTGAGGGGTGATGTCTGCACAAACAATGTATTACAAACCTCTTCTGCAGATGGCAGCTGACTTCACCATTTCCCTGCAGGGACGAGCAGTGCAGAGCCACTGCCCCGTGCAGAAGAGGTCAGAGCCTGGCAGCCAGCACTGGGGCAGTGGGCTGTGCCCACAGGATGGGCTGTGGGGGCAATGAAGGGCCTGCTGCTCCTCAGTAAAGCAAGGGGAATTGGAAACACCATCTGCTACTGACAAACAGCCTGGAATCAGCTTGGCCAAGCAGTACCCAGGAGTCCTTAAAGAGCTGGCTGAGTGAGCTGCTGGCCCACTGATGCTCGGTCATAATCTCTGCTGGGGCAGGTCCCAAGTACTGAAGCTCTGAGTCCACAGTCAGCCAAGATACACAATGATGAGCCTCATAAATCCGTGCTAGTTTGATTGACATAAATTCCAGGCAAAATAATGGAAAATCTGATACAGGGTTCAGTTCATTAAGCACTGAAGAATAGATGTAATAGTAATCTTAGTCAAGGCACTTGTGTATAAAACAGGTGCTTCCAGCCTTTTATTATTTGGCATGATTCTAAGCTTGTTTGATAAAACTGCCTGCATGGCTGCAACACAATGTAATTAGATTTTGATAAGGTTTGAATTTTTCAGGGTTCTATGATATGAAGATGTGTAATGCCAGTAGTACATCCATTAAAATGGCTTAGCAGAAGCCAAGCTGGTGGGTCCCTAATGGGATCCATCTGAGGGGCCTTGAGGGAAATATTTCTAATGGGCATCTACAGGGGTTGGTATTAGATCCAATGGGTTTCCACACGGACAGTATTTTAATAGAATCAAATATAAAATTGTACAAGAAATGCATTCCTGACAATGGGATGTGGAGTCCTAGAAATAAGTCACTCAAGAGAGCTACTGCTATTATCCCACAGTAAACCAAGCAGGAATTCCTCTCTGTGCATTAGAGGTGAACAATGGGAATACTTTGCACACCTCTGGGCTGTCATGAAGATATCAAAAAAAGGTGGTGGAGAAATATCCACTAGCAAGGATCTGAGGGCTGGACAGAATGCTATATGGGGGAAGACTAGAAAATAGGAAGTCTGAACCTAATTATTGTAACAAATAAAAAAAGAAAAACTGAGAAGTTGACAACTGTGCACAAATAGTCTCAAGCAGAGACTGCTGGTGCTAAAGGGCTCTTTAATCTAGCAGAAATTCATGACCAGAACTAATATCTGGGAGACATATGCTGAGTAAAATCAAATGGGAAACAAAGCCCACATTCTGCACAGTGGGTTGATGGATCACTGAAACTGGTACCAAAGGGAGTGATGGAGTTTCTGTCAGGGTGGATCCTGCAGGGCAGAAGGGATTTGGGTAGAGGATACTCTCCTAATCACTAGTAAAATACCTGTTTGAGTATTGAATAAAAACTCTTACTTCTCCAGACTGCTTAGATGAGGTACTTTTCACTGACTTGCATTTTGCCAGAATCAAAGCAAGCTGATTAGCCCTGAGTGTCATGAGATAAACTCAGCCAAGAGAGGCAGGCAGCTTTAGGCCAGGGTTACCTACTAAAGAATAGAAATATCCTAAAGCAAGGTGACAGAGATGTTTAAATACAGCAGGAGTTGGCTGCTGAAAAGACTTACAGGGTCTGTGGCTACAGGAAACAGTTTTTGTTCTCAGTTGATATTTCTGTGTACACTGGCTGTGGATAGAAGGAGAGCAGGTTCATCTGCCCACCAGGTAGACATCACACAACAGAATGCCCTAAACAGAAGAAATTTCCTTTGTCCCAAAAGCTAAGACAAGCTCATGTACTCTTAGTCTTACTCAAACTTTATGCTGATCTTCCACAAGGGAAAAGAGCCTCATATGACAACAGCAGAGACCAGTGGTATCTTTGCAGTTTGCTTTAGCTATGGAAGAAAAAACCCAACCTCCTCCTATCCCACAGAAGCCCAGAGGAAATGGATTTTCCTTGTGACCAGCGGTTAACAAATCAGAATAACAATGTTTTGGGTGTATTCCGCGAAAGTGTTGAGTCCCTGCCAGCAAGAAACCCAACCTACTCCTCAGGGTGCTGTTTGCAATGTTGATCTTCATTTTTCATTCCCCTGAAGCATGCCAAGGAGATCCAGCCCTGAGTCTGCAGCTCTGGTTGGGATTCAGTGTGCTGGGAATGCCTTTGATCAATGTCCCCTTGTCACAGCAGTGGTTCCTTGCTGCAACGCTTCTGCTCCGTGGTGTCTCCAGAGGGATGTCCAGGCACATGCTAATGGCTGAACAGCTTCTTGAAGAAGCACCTCTGGAAGCAAGTGAGTAAAGAGGGAGGTCTGTGTGAGCAGATGTGGATAGCACGGATGATGGAGACCTGGTCTGCCTTGACAAGGGAACTGAGGAGGTTGTTCCTGTCATGCTAAAGCAACATCTAAACAGACTGACTGTCAGGGCAGGGCAGGGTGAGCAGCTCAAGTGTGGATGCTGTCTCTTACTGAGGTGTAGGTTCAGGCCGAGTGTGCCCAAAGGTGCAGTTCAGTGTGTGGGAGTGCCAGTGTGTGCTCACTGAGATGGGATCTGGCACAGAGGAACAGTGCTCAAGGATCAGTAAAGGCTCAGTACAATCTGGAGCAGGCTAAGCAGTGGCAGGAACATCCCCTGCTCAGCATCTTACTGGTCGGCCCCAGCTGCATGAGAAACCTTGGAAACATGCTGAGAATACAGCCAATGCCCCTACCATATGTGTCATAAATAAAACAGGCCTCTGGACACATCCTCCTTTGATTACTTTGAAAATTATTGAGGTATTCTGGCTACTAGAATAAGGCGAGCTCCTACACCCACAGGAACTGCTAGATCCCTGGTGGCAAACTCCAATTCAGTTGCAGGGTCCTTCTCTTCTCTGGCAGAAGTCACCCTGAAGAGAAGTTGTTCTGCACACACTTTGGTGGAGCTGAAAAGAGAAGTTTGTCCAGGCTCTAGTGGGGAGCACTGTGAGGGGTAACTCTTGCAGCACAGAGCCTTCCAGACAGGCAGCAACGATCACACCATGCTTTCTGCCAGGTCCATGCTACAAAAACACCTCCCATCCCTGCAGACTGCTCTCCTGCAAAACTCCATTTGCACTTTCTGAGAGAGCAGCTGGAGCAGGCAGGTTTTGTGGTGAGAAGAGAGGAGGGGGCAGGAGGAGTTACACAAGGTCACGGCTGTGCCTCTGTCCCTGTGTGGGGTACCGAGCACATGGAGCAACAAGAATCCAACCAAACTGCCACAAAAATTCTGGCCATCCTACCATCTCTAACCAGTGCCCAAGACAGAAACAAGGCCCTCTCCAATTCACCCTGGGCCTGGAAGAATTCAGGAAAGAACTCGCCTTTCTGAGAAGGACAGGGTTGGGAATAGCTGGTATGCTCAGGAGCTCCCCATCCCTGAGTACAACTGTCCCTTTCACTGAAGTCTATTGCCACTCTATTTTACTCCTAAGACTGTGCTTCTGTGTCAGGTTGTGTGCAGTGTCCTAAATTGGCTGCATATAAATATGTTTATTTGAGAATCCAAGTGTGTGTGGAGGGAAGTGTGTACCTATGTGCAGACAGGTTTAATCCCTTGCTCTTCCAACCACACCCCCAGCTTTTCAAAGGGCTAAGAATGTAGAGGGAGCAAGAAAAGGAAAAGTCACTACAGTGGAAGTTCAACAAAGTACCTACACAGTCAGACCGTACAGTGGAAAATAGCCAGATGGCCCATTTGCAGCACAATCAAAGATGTTTGCTTGCTGGAAAGCATTTTCTGTTCTAGTCTATTTTAATTGAGTCCCATCTGCAGTTTTTCCTGTGGCCTTTGCTTGCTCCAGATCATGTTAATCACCCTTGTTGCAATTGTTTTCTTTTTTTTAGTTTTTTTTTTTTTTTTTTTTGATAGGGGCAGAGGTGTCATTTTAAGCTTCCTTCTTTCTCAGTCTTGGAAAACCTTTAGTACACTTACATTTTGCTTCTGGCAGCTAATAAAATGTCACTTATTACCTAGAAGATATGCCTGGACATAAAGGCATGTCCAAAGACAATATTTCCACTAAAATTATGGATATAAAGAGGCTCCTGAGCAAGAGTTAAGTTCAGCTCTGTTTATTTTGCCTTGGATTCTCTTTCTTCAACTGGTTTTCCATCCCCAGTTTATTCCCCATCTGGGAATGGACCTTAGTTTTTCTAGGACATGTGGTCACCTCCATCCAGCCTTATCTCAGCACTATTATTTTCAGGTACCAGCACTTGAGACCAGGGGTTTGATGAGGTCTGAGGAGACCCCATCACCAAGCAGGGGCATCAGAAGAGCACATCCTATGCCCTTGCAGGTTTTGGAATCAAACAGTGGTTTATCCTCTCCTCTGTGAACCTACAGACTGCTCCTCTGTGATCTCTGCAAACAAACACTTTATTGTCTTTCTCTGTGTTCTCAGCCTCTGTGCTGGAATCAGGGTTTTTCAGTTAAAAACCTCAGTCAGGTCCAGGAAATGGGAGAGAAGGAAGGGGAGGTGGGTGAAGTGAGTGAGGTGGGCAAAATCAGTTTTATTTCTTCTTCCTTTCTTTTTAAATAAGGCAAAACTTTGGAACAGAAATATGGCAATAAATGCACTCTGGTGATTTTTCATGTTTGTTCAGCTGTAAAGAAAATAAGAGAAATATTCCATTCTGTCTGGCTTCCTAACCATTCTGCAAGGTCTTTATGTGCAGAGCAGCTTGGATGCTGCTCCTGCCTGCTCAGTTTCTGAAACTATCCCTGCAACAATAAAGTCTTTTTTTTTTTTCCCAAATCAAAAAGACACATGGCAGCAACTGCTCAGACATTTTGTCCTCGAGGCATGTGGTCCTGACAGCCCTGCAGCACTGGCTGCCTGGATTGCTCCGGGGGATGGCAAACTGGTGGCACAGAGGCACTTTAAGTGCACAAAGCAGAGAACATTCATTGACGATTAGGGATAATGTGAGGTTTCACCTCAAGCCTCAGCTGGCTCCTGTCCCCAAGCACCCCTTGCCAGTGCAGGTGTGGACACGGTCAGACACAGCTCTGCTGAGGCACCCTGGTGGTGGTACCAGGGTGCCTTTAGCCATGACATGAGCTGCAGAGCTCCTCTCTGTCCTCCCACACAGACAGCCAAAGCTGGTGCTTGCTCTACCCTTTCCAGTGTCTTTATGACTTCCAATAAAACAGTTGCAGTCTGTTATAATCTGTTTTTCTGATTACATTGCTCACACACTACAGGAACAGCCAAAGTGCTCAAGGTTGTAGGCTCATGCTTTCAATGAGCAAGATGCCAGAGGAAATCTTAACAAAACCTAAATAGTCCTGTGCTAGGTTTAGTTAGTGATCCAAGCTCAGACAGATGGGCTGGAACAAAACTCCTACTCAACACAAAAGATTTCCCAAGCATTCATCTGATATCTGCCACACAACAGCTCTCATCTTCCCCTGATGTACACTGGTTTTACATTATATCTCCACTGATTTCAGCAACAAGTTAAACACACAGGCTGCAGGACACCAGAAGCCCATACCACCAGTCATTCCAAAACCATCCCTCTTGCAGGAAAACCAGAACTAGCAACACCCACCACGGTAATTTTTCTATCCTTCAAGTACAGAAAAATTGCAAAGTACCCACTATGGCAAGCAGATGAAAGCTGGAGCCTTTCAGGCAAGGTGTGGGATCAGCACCAAGCCCTGGGCTGCCATGGCTCCAAGTGTCTGCTTGATATGGAAAGCCAGAGCTACACTCAAACAGGCACTGGAGCCTCTGAATTCAAGGGAACAATGAGCCTTTGACACTGGTGGAAGCTCACACTCAAAATCCTCTCTAGTCCAAGAGAAGGAACTGAAAGTTCTTAAAGAGCAGTTAATCTCCTTATAAAATAGGTGTCTCAGCTGAGAACTTTTAAAGAGGAGTTCAGACTTTTCTGTCAGCTAGCAAGGGAGCCTGGAGCATTGTTAGATGTCTAATTTTTAGATATTGGTGGGTGATTATGCACTCCATAAAGTCTCCTTGTATCCTGTACATTTTTTTTCTGGAGCTGCTGTCAGCCTTCAGTGAAACTCCCCCTGACATGAGAAGCAAAACCAGCACAACACAAAAGAAGAGAAATCAGATTTTCCCCAGATGTGAGGTGTGAAGATGGCAGCTTGGGCCATGATCCAAGGAAGTCAATAACCAGTCCTTCAACTGACAACTTTTCCATCCAAATGCACTGGCTCACTATAAATCCCATGAAAACCACAAAAGCTGCTGTTTCTGTGTACCCAGGATCCAAGCTACCAAAGCCCAGTATGGAGGAGGAGGAAGAAAAGATGGAGAGACCTGGAAAAATCCTCTGAGGGAGCTTGTGTAGGACAGGTAAAGCTCATCTGAGTGGCACCATCCCCTTGCCCCCACCACAGGATGTTCTATTGCTCTGCTGCAGCGTGTGGATGATGCACAGGCTGCACTGGAGATTTTCCTTAGCACACAATTTGACTTCTCACTTGTTTCAGGAGAGGGCTGAAACCTCATTTGTACTAAGATTTAGCCTTAACAATAAGAAATCATCCCTCTCTGGCTGCAGAACAAGATGTGTATGTGACTACAGAATAGCAAATCTCTGCAGTGCTTCAATGCTGGCAGAAGATTCCAAAGAACCATGGAATGGTTTGGGTTGGAACAGGCCTTAAAGAGCTCATGGACAACCCTTCTGCTCTGACCCAGCTCAGCCCTTCAGAAGGATGGCTTTCCAGAAAGTAGTAACATGTTTGAAACCATGTTTTATTAGAGAATCTGTAGGCATGGAGACCTAAATCTTCACAGGCTCTGCTCGTTACTGCCCAGATATGGTAACTGTTAACCCAAAATCACCTTGGATGCTCCCAAGAAATACCATGTGGAAGTTCACCTAACAGGGCACTGGGTGGCACTGGAAGAGACACTGCAAAGCTGGTTCCTGCCAACTTCACAATGATTTTTCCAGGTGGACAGAAAACATCATGCTAGCTTGGAATAGCAACAACCTCAGGAGGCTCAAGGTGAGAGCCACAGGACCATGTGTGTGGCTGTAGGGTCTCTCTACACACTGTGTCACACTGATGACATCTTGTGACCCCGTGGCCCCGTTGCATTAATGGGAATTTCATGGGAATGGGCACCTCTCACAAGATACAAAACTGCAGCAACCTCTGGCTAAGGACACTTTCTACTGATGTGCTACACACATCAGATTCCACCATGATCTTGGGTGAGGCTGTCCATGCACACAGCTGGTGATATTAAACCTCCTCAAAGTGTCACACCTTGGACACAAAAAAGATAAGTGAGCAGTCATATCCTATCTGGGCCTTGACTTAGAGAGCACAGCATGCTGCTGGTGCTTAACAGCAGTAAAAGCAACCTTTCATCCAGCTTGGAGGAAGAACTTCCAGCTTCATCACAGTCTCAGTATCTGCCTCTTTTTGCTCCCCATTTTCTCTTTCCAAAGTTGGCACCTGAAAGTTTTCTCTGCATTAATTCCAGACATTGTGTAAACACTGTGCTTAGATTTACTTAAATGAGGCTTTTTCAGCCCCAGTTTTCCTCCCAAGTGGATTTCCTGTCTCATAAATTCAAGACATGAACAGTTTAGTTTTGCTAGGAAGGTGGAATCTCAAACTGATCCTCCCTTTGGGGTGACCTGGAAGACAAAAGGGCAAATGGCATGGGAGAGGGCCTGGGGTTTTCTGGTTGCTGGCTGGAAGAGGGGAGCCATCCTGCCATGTGCTGTTCAGGATGTAGTGCCAGTGCTCCAAGAGACTGTTACTATTTGTCATAAATAATCTGCAACTTTTGAAATCTACCAATTTTTGGCATATTTTTTTTCCTTCGTAACTTCAGAAGATGGAGAGCAATCCTTTCTTACTGAGCAGATCACTGGCATTTTCATTGGAGAAGCAAGGGATTACTATTTTCTCCCGTACCCAGACCCTCGAAGTATTTGTGACTCTTTAGAAATGCACATGCATAACAAATGTTCCCACACACTCTTTGTGCAAGGCAAGCAGAGGAAGTCCTAGGAGTAAAAGAGCTTTTCATCTCAGCCTCTACTCACTGGGACTTCAGGTAATTTCTCTGGCAGCAATGTGAACCCTCGACCACAATGAAACTGTGAGTTTTGCTACTGCTGCTGAAGGATCTCACACACTCTGGTGTCAAAAGAAGGGTCTTTACCAGAGCATTGGGGTGGGTTTTCACCAAAGTGGTCTGTTGTCTGGGAATTATATGATCACTCTCACTTCTGAAGGTACTGGGCTCACTCTGCCTCCCAGCTTATGGAGAGGGCACACAGCACAAAGAGACCACAAGCTTCACATTCAGACTATAAATGAGGGTTTTGCTGCCTTGGCTGTGTTGAACAAGACTCTCCTACTTCTCCATTTCCTCTGCCAGCAAACCTCTGACAACTAAATTGAGCACAAAACATCCATGCCAGCTTGTATTTCTCCAGGAGGTTGAATGGTACAGGAAGGATTAAGGAAGAGAAGCAGCTTTTCACTCCCATCTCTGGTTCTAGGAAAACTTAATCAATGGCTGGGCATTGCATCCCCTGAAACTGCCTCATGCATGACAGCAGGAGAATGGTTCGCTGTCTCCTCTCATTTCCTCCTCAACCAGCTCTCCCAGACCACTTTGTCCCCTTCTTGACAGCTTCAGGAGTGGTGAAAGATTTTGTGGACCATGGACAAAGCGCTGCCTCTTGGTCCTGTCCAGGGATGGAGCCAAGCAGCCGGCGGGTGCTGAGCAGGGGCAGTGCCTGAGGCTGCTGCTGGCTGTGCAAACCAGAGGCTTTCCTGGAAGTGTGGATGGCTTAAGGCCCTGTTGAAATCTCATCAGATAATCTCTTCTTTCATGTTTTCCCTTTATATTCATCTCCACTCACTCCCCCAGCCATTGCCATCTCATGGCATCTGGTAGTCATAGAATGACAGAATGGTTTGGGTTTGATGGGATGGTAAAGATCATCCAGTGCCAACCCCTCTGCTGTGGACAGGGACCCCTTTCACTAAACCACTTTGCTCAAGGCCCTGTCCAACATGGCCTTGAACACTTCCAGCCATGGGGCATCCACAGCTTCTCTGGGCAATCTGTACTGGTTTCTCACCACCCTCACAGGAAAGAATTTCTTCTTAATATCGAATGTAAACTCCCCTCTGTCAGTTTGAGTCCATTCCCTCTTGTCCTGTCACTACGTGTTCCTGTCCCAAGTCCCTCTCCAGCTCTCTTGTAGCCCCTTTAGACACTGGAAGGTGCTCTGAGGTCTTCCTGGAGCCTTTCCTTCTCCAGGCTGAACACTCCCAGCTCTCCCAGCCTGTCTCTAAAGAAGAAGTGCTCCAGACCTCTGAGCATCTTCTTGGCATTGCATGCCTGCACAGTTCCTTCCTTTTTTTGTGTGCTCAAACTGTTCCTGTACTAGGAGACCATTCTGGTGTGCACTGCTCTCTTCACTCTCTGCTAAGACACACAGTGTGTGTTTAACTTAATTTAACTGGCTCAGTCAGTAAGTTCTCTGTTTAATTTAGTGCTGCTCCATTCCTTTTGGGGAACAGAGTGCAGTCAACTGTCCTGTCCTGCACCAGTCATTGCAAGGGGATTTCACAGCGCAGGGAACACCGAGGGATGCTCAGCTCTCCGTGCTAGGGGCACTTCCATTGGGCACAGACACTCATCCACTGCTCCTATTCACTTGTCAGGTCACTTTGTCCAAACAGTAATTCCTGCCTTTGGTTCAGACTGTCCTTTTCTTCTTGGGAAGAAACCAACGGGGACTCCAGGCAGAAAATAAATCTCTCTCTTGTGTTTTTCTACTATGGTGATGCTTTAGAATGAAGCCAAATTGTACAGCAGAGAAGAAACCACGACAAGAAAGAAGATAAGGACAAAATGATTCACAGCCAAACTCGCTTGTTTTGGGGCTGCCACAGAGAAGGACCATGCATCAGAGACCTCAAAAGCTTCAAGTCCTATTTTATGAGACTGGCAAGGGAGCTAGAAAGAAAGGAGTGATGTGATGGAAAAGATGTCTAAGAAATTGTCCTCCCTGCAGTGGATGTTGTTCTCTGGGTGATGTATTCACCCACCCAGGAGGAAAGGTAATGGGACTCTGCATCATAAGAGAGAATAAGTGGCAGAAGAGTTTCAGTGCCTTGCCTTGAGATTCTCATCTTGGCTCAGGCCAAAACTTCACCAAGAAAACCCTTCAAACAAACACTTCCTGAAAAAAAGCAACAAAGATAAAAGATAAGATTTTAATCATATGGGACCCATTGCTCAGTCCAAAACTCAATCACAGCCTTTTCTTTTTTTTTTTCCAAAGGAAGTCTTAGTGTCTTATTGAAACTCTGCCCACACTGAAAGGTCTGTTCTCTTCAAACACATGGTGAAACTACCCTAAAGAACAGAGACACTGCACTGGAAATACAGCCAAACTCTGTGACCTGAATGTACATTTTATATATAGACATCCTTTAATCTTATAAATCTTACAAATGGGTTTGGGTATGGTATAACTTAGGAGAAAACTGGGTGGATGTGACATTGAAAGAGAGAGCACGAGAAAGACAATTACCCTTTCCCAAGTGGGTTTCAGTCTAGGGTCAGTGGATGAATATCAATAATCTTTTCATTCCAGCTCACATCTCTGGGCTCCACTGAATAACCCCAGCACAGGCAGATGACAGTCCCTGCCTCAGGGATCTTGTAACCTAGAAAGGTGTTGCTGGCCAAGCATAGAGAGCCCAAATGTGAATTTGGGGAGACCACGGGAATCTTGAATAAAAGCAAGGCTCTAACAAGAAATATAACATTGTTCTGTAAGGTGTAGACTGTGAAGGGAAAGAAATGTAACCTTAACACAAGCCACAGACATTTGGAGAGCTGCTGCTGCTAAGCCCAAATTTGCAGTTTGCTAAGCAAAGTCTGTATGTCATACCTTCAAAAAGAGAAAGTGAGGTATGGAGAAAACCCAAACAGCAATTAGATGGGAAAAACAAGTTTTCTGAGAGGTAAATAAATAAATTCCTATGTATGAGATGTGGCTGAGGAAGAGCTCCAAAATGTTGTCCAGTGTTTGCTGAAGTGTTCTGCAAAGGCAACAGAAAATGTTTTTCCAGAGATATGTGGAACACCTTAAAAACAACAGTGCCCACATTTTGAGGAACAGAAAGGCACCAACACAGATCCCCTTGTAGGCAGAATAACTGCCTAGAAAAGTGTTTAAAATATGCACATATGGTCCAGCGTTGATGGAGGAGATGTGGGCTCTAAAATGGACCCTGGAGCATGTTATGATGGTATTTTAACTCAAATATTAACTCAAATGCAACAATACTAAGGGAAACTGTATGAAAGTAAATTTGTTTTGTACTATTGGTGTAAAAGACCAATTCAAAGGCAAGTAATAATTATGATTTATTTTAACCTGTCTTGTTATTCTTCCAGTAAGACAGGCAGGTAAATTGTCTTGTGGCTATATCCAGTTACCAATGGAATCAGTAGTAAAGATGCCATTTACCTCTGAGGCTGGGAACATTAAACCCAAATTCTTCTATTAAAATCTAGTCTAGACAGGTAACTGCTTGAAAGTCCTGAAAAGACAGCAGGGAGAGCCCTCAAAAGGATGTCTAAATCCCCACAAGCTGGAACAGAGAACACTGCTTGCAGACAGAAGAAGAATTGATTCCTTAAGACAATATAGCAAGGAAGATGCTCTATGGGTTTTACACACAGTGTGAGAATTGGATGAAATCATACATAACGTTTGGGCACTGTCACACAGCAGCCTGCAAATCATGGTAATTCCACAGCTGCAGCTGAAGAGCCACCACAGCATTAGTGGACATTGATGCACCACTGAAATAAACACACAACAGGAGAGATGTCCAGGAAAATAGCTGACAGCTAGATGTTCAAACCAAAAATATTCTCTCTAACATTTAGGATGAGCATTCCTGCAAACATGGTTGAGTGAGTCATGCTTTCAGTTAATGATTTTTAATGAAAGCATAATGGGAAGGTGAGGGCCTACAGCGAGATTAATTTTGGGCCCTTAAATTTGGTCCATACAGACTCCAGGCTTGTCCAGCCAGTATCTGGAGTTCCTCAAACCTCCTGTGGGCATTTGGAATGTACAAAATCCATGCTGGACACCCTCTCCCCTCAGACTGTGAGCCCTGTGCTTGCTCTCTGCACGACTCAGTGAATCGTGTTCCCAAAAGGGAATGAAAACTAAAAGCAAGTATTTTGGAAAGCAAGAGACACCAGACCCACTGGCCATTAACAAATTTAACAGATTGCTTCTATATGGTGCTTTTAAGGATCTTGAGTACAAGTTTTGACACTTTAGCAAAGGGTATAGTGGTTTCTCATGAGATACCTTGAGATTTCTGGGGATGTCAAAACTGTGTAGTAGAACTCTGATGGTCTGCCCAATTGTGCACAGTATTTCAGAATTTAGAGATGCAAATGGATGAGCAAGGCACATAATGGAATTTGCAGAATTGCTTCTCTCTGTCTTTGGGTACTCTGCTGTAAAACTGGCTTTGAATCCCTAAAGCAACTTCTGGGAAAGGACTGATTTTATAAGGGAGATAAATCTAATCAGCTATCAGAGCATCTAATGACCCTTGTACCCAACCAGTTTAGCAATATTGTTGTTTAATTATACCCAACAGCACGGAGGAGAGAGACATCTCTGATGGGTGAGGTACTGCATGCAGATTTACAGAAAACCAGCCAGCTACACTTGGTGTTACAGAGCAGAAAGCAAGCCAGTTGGAGAATAGAAGAAACTGGAAATGAACTGTGCCAGGGTTGAAGAGAAGGTACCAATCAATGTATTTATCTTCACTTTCGCCAATACACGCAATGGAGAAATGAGTAAAGCTTGAGAGTTAAACTGAGACTGCAGTGTGAGAAAGTTTCCATTCCAAGCATAAAAAACCCCAACCTTCTTGTCTTTTCTGCTAGACTGTGATTCTGAAGTTGCTAAAACACCCTTTCTCCATCAATACCTGAACAGATGAGATGCCATTGAATATGCAGGAGGAGTGGAGAACCTTGGCATCTAGGAAAGAAAGGGCTGAGCATAACATTCACAAAGTACATCTGTTTATGTCAGTTCAATGTGCTTATCCAAGTAGGAGGCCAATGGCAATTGTATGCAAATAACGAAAGAGCAGAAGTGAGGTATCCTGTATGGATTCAAAAGCTTAAAAAGGGGACTGTGATATTCAGCAGAGGCCAGCTCACTTGAGGACTTATTTCTCAGGAAGGCTTCGTAGACCACACTGAACTTGAAGCCATATTTCTCAGAGGGGTGATGGTGCCTGGGTGAGATAATTCAGGTGTGTTTTATGTGCCAATGAGAGCTGGAAGCACAGCATTGAAGGTGAGCTGAAATGGAGATCTTGCTTGTCTCAGAGTTCTTCATGTCTGTAACCCACATTCCTACTTGGATATGGCAAAAGAATGGCCCAAATGGTCCAAAACACATTCATCTGCTGATGGGTATGTGGAAGGTGCATGTGCCTGTCTCTGTGCTGATATGGGAATGATTTTGCAGATGAAATGCGTACAGCACTGCAAAGCGGATCAAGGGCATACTGGGGTTGGTCTGGAACATTTCAAAATGCTGGACAGATTCAGAGTGAGCACCCTTCTGTCCTCTGCTAAACACATCTCTACATTATTGGTAGTGCAGAATCCTTTCATGTCGCCTTTTCCAGGCAGGAAGCCACTCAACAGGACTAGCAGGTGACCTCTGCTGTAAGCAGCATCAAGGGATTTTTTCCAGGAGACAAACTGCAGGGAATCTGGGACTTAAGAAGGCACAAGGATTTTGTCCTGACTCTGGAAAAGTGGCTCCTGGTTATGAAAGACATGAGGAAGGGTCACAATCCCATGGGCTGGCCGGCTAAGCAAAGGGGTGATCTCTTTTCCTGCTGACACACAGTGATGGTTGCAGGGTAGCCTTAGCTCTGCGGCCACTGACCACCCTGTTTCTTGAGAGAAGGCCCAAGTATCAGTGGTGAAGGGCTAAGCTGGCAGCCCAGTGTCCCTCTCTGCACAGTGCTGGTGTAGTAGGCAATATTAGCAGAGTAGGAACCCTGCAGCCTGATGGGATCACTTACATATCAATTACTATGAGGTAGCAGGGTATTATTTATACAATAAGTGCTATACAAAACAGCAGAGCAATATTTAGAGGGCAAATACTATGGACAGGAAAGCTACAATTTGTTCTGCACCAGCAGGATGTTCTGTGCACTCCAAAGTGCCAGGCAGGATGAGGGTGATGCTTAGATGCCAACTACTGTATGAGGACAGGTTATTATTTAAACCCCAGATACAATGGTAGGGAAAGAGTGTTATTTACTAACCAGACAAAATGCAATAGCAGCAGTGGCAGTAACTGCATGGTGTAATTTACAACAGAGGAAAAGACATAATTTGCAGACCAGTTATTACAGATTGGGAGGGTGTTTGTTGTGGTAGAGCACTGAAGTATTACTTTGAAGCAGAGCACTGTAGAGGTACAGGGTATTATTTATGCACCAAACACCAGAGAAACTATTTTTTTGGGGTAAGTAACAGTGACAGTTAATCATTTACATGAAAGCCATTCTGTAATTTCCAATATGTAACCTACATGATTATTTCAACCTCGAAACTGTGGTACAGATGATGTAATGTTAATTATACTGAGATCTACAGCTGCTCTACCACAGGACTGCTAAGCTGGAATAATCTTCTGCAGTCAGTAGATTTAGGCCAGCAAAACTACTGAATCTGCCCTGCCCTGTGCAAAGCCTGTGGTGCCTGGTGATTTCCAGGGGTGTTCATCCCTGACCCTGTGCAGGATCCCAGCAGGAGCTGCAGGTTTTTCTGTGGATTACAGGTTATTCAATCACCAGCACAGTGACTGCTCTCTCAGCAGAGGTGCAAATGATGGATGGGAGCTCCAGCTGCAAGGGATCAGCAACATTTTCATCTGTTTATCAGCTGCTGGCCTTTGCATTTTTTCCCCACACCTTTCTCATCCAGTTTGTGACCTAACCTCAGGCAGGAGATGTTCCTTGGTTACTTCGTTTTAGTTTCCCCTACAGATTTTTGTGTCCTGTCAAATTATTCCGATTTAGTCAAATCTGTATGTCCTACAGCCACAACAAATGATTCCTTTTGTCTTTCAGTGGTTGTCTACACTACTAAATAAACAAATAATAGAGTGTCCAAGTCTTCTGCCCACTGCTAACCAAGGGCACTGGAGAATCCAAAGGCACGTGGAAATTGCCAGACCAGATGAAACCAATGGTGTGTGTTCAGACCAGCATCCTGTCTTAGGCAAGACCTATATTACCAGCTTCAGAGCAAAGTTCTCATCATTGAAAAATAGGGAGTAAAATGCTGAGGAGGAAGTTTCTTTTAACACGAGGCATTTAGTGGTTCCCTTCTGCCTTGAAGCATGAGTATTTACATTCCATATTCTCCCACTAATGTACACTAGGTTTATTTGGCATGGCTTAATAGACAATTTTACTCCTCTCTGGCCTAACCCGTGAGCACTACCCTGCCAGAAGAAATTTCCTGTCCTGATCACTTCATCCCCATGACATGAGGTGGCTGCTCTGGCAGATGCCCTTTTGTCTCTGCCACTTGATGTGGGCTCTGTTGAAGCGAGTCCCTTTCCTCCAGGACCTGCCCCACCCAGTGCTGGGCACAGAGGCAGGCTGGCTTCATCTCCCCCACACCAAGGTGTCTCAGGACATCCCTGGCTCCCAGGTGGCAACCAGGACTATCCAAATGTTCAAGGGTCATGTGGTGCTTCACTAACATCAGAGCAAGCACTGGGGTCAAGCTGTCCAGACCTGCCTCTCGTGGGACATCCCCTAACCCAAGTTCTTCACAGCAACCACTGCTCCTTTTCATCATAAGCCCCCATGCAATCAGGACACAGTGACAGCCTGGCAGGAACTGAGCAGTGAGGTAGGGCTATTCATTTACCTGAGTTAATTTTGGGTCTTGTCCAAAATTTTCTCTACTTCAACTGCCTCAGGTATCCTCTGGCTTGATCTTGTATTTTATGGAAAAGCCATGAGTTGCTATGCCTTGGTTAACATAAAGAGCAACAACAAAGGTGAAAACCCAGAGGATTATGTTTGTCAGAGATCTTTCATTACTTTTGTCTCTTGCTCCCTTCTCTCAGCAGAACTCTTCCTGTGGCTGTCCTCCTGCCCAGCTCCCTAGCACAGCAAGGTCTCCCCCTCAGCCAGCCTCAGCAACTGCCAGACCTATGGAAACCCACAGGCAAAGCCAGCTTCCAGGCTACTTCCATGCAGCATGTACAGCAGGAATGGGGTCCTGGTGGCTCCTGGACATTGCTGTGTGACCAACAGGCTACAGTCACAGCACCTCCCTTATCCTTGCTTGGTCACAGCAGCAATGACACGGCTCCAGCTGCCTCCATCCATCTGCTGGAGCCTTTGGGAGCATTGGATCACTACAGCTGATGGCACAGCAGTTGGGCTTGTAAAGCAGGGGAAGGAAGTAGGAGCAGGGCACTCCATGGGACTGCTACTTAACACCTCAGGGCATTTCAACAGCTAAAGCACATGGAGGGTCTTGGGGTGCCCAAGCAGAATGGTTCTGGTGTTTCTCATCCTTTCCCCACCCCTCTGCTCTCTGCTCTGTACGGATCAATCATCGGGGAGGGGGGATGTTATGCAAGGGGGACGTGGAAATTTTTCTTAAAAAAAGGAAAGTCCAGTGAAAAGCACACGGAGGAAAAAAAAATCTCGGTGTGAAGCGTCTCAAAAAAGACTGCGCGGGTAGCGCGACAAAACCCCCTGCCTATTCATCAGGCCAACAAAAAGCTTCTTTAGATTTATACTGTGAGCCCATTGAGAGGGAGGGGAGGGAGGCAGCTCACACACCGCCCTTGTGCACACAGCAGAGCCCGCAGACCTGCCCCGCACACACAGGCTGGGCTGTTCTGCCCGCTCACAAGGAAGCTCTGAGTTCTTAAAAGTAAACTGTAAGGTTTCCGTTGTTGCACTGGGCTCAAGTAATTTTTTTTTTTTTTTAATATATAACAGCTCCCTCTCTTTGCCGTCCCTCTCTCTCCTCCACTCTTTAAACAGCCCCGGCTGCTCTGGGCTGCTCGGCAGCCGTCGTGCGCTGGCTCCCTATGTGGTCCAGAGCCGCTATGAACACGGCTTTTGTTAGTGATGCTGGGAAGCTGCCTGAGAGCGGCACACACAGCCCGGCTTGTTCCACACGTGGAGGCTGCAGAGGGCTCGGGAAGGGGGGGAAAGGAGGAGGAGGAGGCGGAGGAGAGCAACTTGGGTTAGGATGTCTTGTGGTAGAGCAGCCGTCCCACCACTGGCAAGGGAAAGGGGGAAGCAAGGAGATGGAGGCGGGTGGTGGTGGAAAAGATGCCTCAGGCAGCTAAGAAAGGTCCCGTTGATTTTTAAAATGGGACCAGCTGGCCCTCCACCAGCCCACGTTGCCGCCGGGTGTCAGTCAGCATGGGAAGGCAGTGAAGTCACTGGGTCCGTGCAGCTTGCAGAGGATCTGCCCCGGAGAGGGAAGAG
Organism: Hypocryptadius cinnamomeus; assembly: GCA_013400635.1. NCBI lineage: Eukaryota > Metazoa > Chordata > Aves > Passeriformes > Zosteropidae > Hypocryptadius > Hypocryptadius cinnamomeus. The sequence continues at coordinate 57,990 of VYZP01068528.1, read as the reverse complement.
GAGAGTAAAGACTAAAAACGGAGTGGACTTTGGAGTTCTGGAGTTTCTAATCATTATGTGCATTCCTGGGTGAGACCAGAGCACTTAACAACAATCTAACCTTTTTCTCACGTACATTCTTTTCTGTCTTTTAAGTGATACCATCCATTCTCTTTTCTTTTAAACCCCTTAATGTTCCTCACTTATTGGGAGTGCCTTGCAGCGATGAGCTGCAGTTTGCTCTGATGGAATCTAAGTCTGCCGAATTTTGTTTCGCGTCCTCTTTTCCTTACTAAGTTTTTCCCTCCACCTCTTTCACACCCTCAATCCCTCAATTTCCTATCCTGTCTGCTCTCTTTGCCCATGCATCCTCCAGGCCTTGTGCTGCTGGCAAACCTGGCTACTGTACACAGAGGTGATTATATGAAACATTAAACAGCAGTTCAAGTGGAACAGATGGAGCACCCCTCCAAAGACTGCCCAGGCTGCAGAAAGTGCTCAGCCTCTGTCCCAGCCAGTGATGGTGGGAGGTGATGCCTCCCCTTCTCCACTCTGACAACTTGAAACGTCCCAGAAATGGGCAATGTCCCCTTTGACCTGTCAGGGTAGATATAGTCTCTTCAAGCCAGCAGGAAAATATAACATCAAACAACCAAAGCAAAGAAAGGAATAGTTCAGCTTCCAATAGTGCCTTTGCAGGATTTGAAAACCCACAAATTTCACTCCCCAAACCACTGGCCCCTCTGCCCAGCCAACATCCTTTACCAGGAGCTTATAGATGGAAACCAAAGTCGTGAGGAATGCTAAGAAATTCCTCTCTCCCAACTATTTCATTGTGGGATGTTTCCCCCTTTCCACATCTGGCAAAGCTATTTCAGAAACCAAGGAAAGCTTAACAAACTGACGTCTTTTTAGCTAAACAACTCCAAAGGGAAAGGTTAAAATGCACTCTTTATTCTGTGTGCAGAGCTCTACTGAGCACAAGATGTAAATGAGAAGTCTTAAAGAGCAGCAAATGAATGGAAAGAAGTAATTTCTGATCAAGATTCTGACAAATAAAACCCCTTTTTTTTGCTCGCTCCACTTCTGCAGAAGAGCTCAGCTCCCTGAAAACTATTGCTAAAAATATACTTCATGTGTGAATGGCTTTGGAAAATGGGCAGGTACTGAGGAACAGCCAGAGCAGCTCCCTGGAAACAACCCAGGGGGCTCTGCCAGCCGCCAGCCCTGACATCCTCACGTAAGGAGAGAGCTGTCAAACCCTCGGGCACCCTGGTTCTTTTCATTCTCTTTCTGAATTTGCCAGCCCCTCCAGAGCTCAGCACCCCTCCAGCTCAGGGCTCACCCTTTGCCTGCCCTGTGACACCGAGCAAAGCCATGATCACAGGAAACCCCAGCGCTGGTTGGGACACTCGCCACAAATCAGCAGGACAGCAGCCTCTGTCCCCAGAGCTCAGAAACAACATCAGACACATCACCTGGGCTCCAGCAGCAGCTGAAACCCACCACAAACAAACACCGATGGCTCGGAGGGAGAATGGGGATAACCCTGTCCCTGCTCTCCCACCTCATGGCTCTGACTGTAGGATGTGTGAATCCAGCCTTGCTTTCTCTCCCTTCCCTGAGCCAACCAGCACTTGGCACACAGCTGTTGCCCCTGGCTGTGGGGCTGCTCCCCGTAAGGTGTGGGGTGCTGGTGAAGCCCAGGCATGGGCTCCCCTTCACAGCAGCGCTGCTTGCAGGAGGCAGAAGCTCCGGCTCAATCAATTTTACAACTTATCTCACATTTCCCTGCTGGTTGCTCAGCAGGGAAACAACCAATCCACTGAGAGCCTGCTTCTGTAGAGCACTTAGGAAAGTTAAGGAAAAGACACCAAAGAGAGAGAAGGGAGGAAAGTGCGATACATTACCTTTAACAGTTCAGTGCAGTGCTTCCAGAATCTAAGTCCCATACACCTGGCAGAGAAATGAGGTCTTTTTCGGTGTTCAAGAAGTAAAGAGCTTGCCACTTCTTGCTGTTACAGTATGCCTTCTTCACAATCTCCAGATGAGTTTTCCTGCGTTTTTGGTTGTTTTTTTTCCTTCCCCGGCTCCCCAGAAGAAATCAAAATTCCCTATGTGGTATTTCAGGTCCTTTCAGGCAGTGGCAGCAGCAGCAAGCTTGAAGAGTAAGTACTGTGTGTGAATGGCAAAAAAGAGAGAGAGGGTTTCAGACCACATTAGCTGCCACTGGCTGCAAAAGAGACCATCAAACTCCTGTCAGCCTCCTTAGATACCTCTTGAAGAGCTGGCACTCTAAGTGTATTGGATCCTCCTCTGGATTTTAGAGTAAAGGTAGGCAGGCATCCAGGGGGCAGGGGGAAATAGGAGGGCTTATGGACCAAAAAGGAAGCCCAGCCTCTTGGAAAGAAGGAGGGAAAAAAACCAAAAAAACAAAACCCAAACCAAACACCCAACCCAGAAAAGAAAAGAAAGGGGGAAAAAAGCATTACTGAAAAAAATACTGTAAATGGAGAAAGCCAAATGGGGAGTGGGGGATTAAATTTAGCCCTCTGGTTTGGAAGCAAACTGGCTGGGGCACCACAAGTGGTTGAGAGAGAAGAAATATTTTGTGTAATAAAAAGAGAATGTGGTTTATGCAAACTAAAATAAGATGAAGCTAATTAAGGAACCTGAGCAAAGTATGTGTGTCTGCAGTGCAGTCAATATCACTGCAGTCTGAGCAGAAAGGAGCTGATCACTGGGAAGCCCAAAACCAGCAGCAAACAGGATAATTCAGGGAACTTCTGCATGGCCCCACTTGCTGCTGAGATAAGGAGGCAGGTGATGGATGAAGGGATGCTCCTGGAAAAGGGAAGTACCTGGAGCATCAGTAACTGATAAGTGATATAAAGGCAGAGAAAGGAGGCATTTGGGAATAAGTTTGCTTAAAGGTTATTTGGGGTGAACTGGAGAGAAATGGAGAGCCTGTTCACACACCTAGTAATGGTGGAGACTGAGGAGACTACCCCAAAACTGAGGAGGATTCCACAACTGAATCCTTGGCAGGAGTGAAGCTGTGAGAAAGTGCTGAGAGGACTGTAATGTGTTTTCTTTTTCTTTCTTTTATTCTGTGGGGCTGCTGGTACCTTTGAGATGGATAAAAAGCTGTGACTGGGGAGGAGGAAATGGGTCTGTGACTGCAGACCTACACCTTGGCTTCTGCAGGGGCCAGATGACAGCTGGGAGCAGGTGAGAAACTGCTGAGGTGCTCACAGCTGTGAAAAGCACTTATGTTCAAAAAATCTGTTGTTTCTAACATGGAAGAGAGCACCACCAGCCTAAAGTAAAGGTAAAGTCTGAAACTGAGCACAGGCTGGTCCCCCTGTGCACCAAAACCACACAGCTGCCCTCAGTATCTCTCCTTTCATTTCTCTTTTAATATGATCTTTAATATCTGCACTTCCCGCTCTTTTCCCAAGATCCAGCTTTTCTGTCCAATTTGTGATATAACAGTTTCTCCTCTCTCCATAAATTATTTTGATCCCATGCCTCACTTCAAAACTTGCTTTCTTGACTGCCTCACTTTTTAACCTGAGGCTCATAACCACCAGCCCTGCATCCATCATCCTGACAGGTAATGCTCCCAGACCACAGAGCATTACCTGTACCATACAGACCAAGAGCTTCACTTCTTCCTGCAAGTACCTTATTCCATCTCAGGGATTCAATATCAAATTTTGGTTGTGAATTTCCCTTTGGATTATGCCCCCACACCTTTTTTTCCTCCAGTAGTGGAGCACTAGGTATCAATTTCAGAATTTTCCAGGTGTCCATCTGTTGAAAGTCCAAAGGGCAGTGAGGGAAAGCTTTGGGAAGGACAGTGTCTTTGCCACCTGAAACACTGCTTTTGGTGCAGCCCAAGACATGTTTGGCTTTCTGGACTGTAAATGCACATTGTTGGGTCATTCTGAGCTTCTTATCCACCAACACCAAATCCTGCTCCTCAGTGAGAGTAAACTCTCAATCTGTTCTCTGCCCAGCCTGCATTTGTGCTTGCTTCCCCCACCTCACAAGGCTGTCAGTCTATACAAATGCTGTCTGCTCATATCAAATTTAATTCTTCATCTGCTGAGATAAACCAGGGCCCTACTCAAAGGGCATTGGATCCATCCAAGGGCTGCCACCACCTGCAGGTGCTGGGTGGGCTGGGGCAGACGGGGCTGTGCTGGATCATCACCTGCCTCACCCCCGCACTGGCTGGGGTGTTTCCTCATGGACAGCACAGTGTAGCCATGGCAATGAAGGGAGACAGGCAAAACACACTGCAGATGGGGCATGACAGCTCAGGCTCCAGGCAGGACTCGGTATTTCCAGCTGGGTATAAAAGACACATAGACAGGATCTATAAAATGTGACCTGGCTGATTTTGCTCAGACTCACGTACATGAGACACTCTGAAACAGCTCATGCCTGACCACAGCCCTTTCTCCCTGTAACATAAAGATCTTTTGGGAAATGTACATGTTTAGTTGTTTTGCTGTGGAATAACTGAGCCCTCTGTACCCTCTGCTGCTGCCGTGGTTTGGCAAAGAAAACCTCATTTGAACCTTTGGTGAGCTTAGGCCAGGGAACAGAGAAAATTCCACTTCAGAGCTGACCAGTTAGGAAAATGTGATGCTCCACACATGGTGGTTTCTTAGCAGCTTCAGGAAAGGGATAGAAACTGCTCAGTACCTGCTGGCTCTCCCAGCTTTTTGTCTGCATCAGGAAGGATTGGAAAAACAGCTAAATATGTTCAGAGAAATGGTGATTCATGAACTGCTCTTGTGCTTGTTTGTTCTTTAAGCTGAGGAGCGGCCAGGTCAAAAAAAAGTCACATAGATGACTTTTGTTTTTGGTTTAAAGAAGGAAAGCAACAGTTCATGGCTCTTTGAAATACAGGTAACACATTGCAAAAGTCCTTGCAGTTAGGTAAGATTTTCACATGTCATTATAAAGTTAAAAGGAGGCTTATGTCTATTCCCAGTCAAGTTTAGCCTTCAGGGAGCATGAATATTTGAACAGAGAACAAACCCTGTGGCCAAGGAAAAGTAGATAATAGCTTTTCTGTGAGAACTATTGAATATCCAGAATTTATATAGTGGAAGCAGTCACTGAATAAAAATGGCCAGAAAAGGGAAAAACACCAGACAGAAAAAGGTTGTGTCAATTAAGGTGATAGTCACAGTTTTTCAAAAACAATCAAAAGTGGGCTTGGGTGGGTTTTCAGCCAAGAGAGAGGGAAAGAAAAAATAAATAGAAAAATACTAGAATAAAGAACAAACCTTTCAAACTGTTTTTGAAAATCGTGCTAATCAAACCACTCATGGCTGTGAACTGCTGCTCCTTTCCTACCACTGCCAGAGCAGTCATCTCACAGCTCTCAGCTTGTCTTACTCTCAGAATGAAAAGGAAGGTGCTGTGTCCCTAAAACACTTACAGTTTATGGAATTATTGTGTTATAATAAAAGATAATTTGGCATTTCTAGAAAACCAAAAAGGGGCCGTGGGATCCCAGTGGCTCTGTGCACAGGTAGAGTGGGATGCACCATTTCAGTCTGTGCACGATTTCAGTCTGTGAACACTCTTCAGGTTCTGAAGATTTAGGGTCAATCCATGAGACCATGAGACCTTTGGACTTGTGCCCAAAGGGTATTGTTTATGCTTTTACAGTCAGTTGTCTGACATTTCAACAGACACTTCTTGATCAGCTGCCACAATTTCCTTCAGCGATCGATATTTGAGCTCTCCCTGCCCAGCGGCGCTGCCGAAGCTCTGACACCACGCTGAACTGAGGCACACAGAACCAAAGTGCCTTGCTCAAGGCTATGGGTATTACAGCCAGAACATTTCCATTCCCAGCTCTTTTCCCTCTTTCAAAGCCAGCAAAGCCCTTATCTGCTGCAGCAGCTCAGGAGTGTGTTTGCTGCTCTGCTAAGCTGTATTTTGGGCAGTGATGCTCTGTAGAGGTGAAGCTGCCACCTCAAAATGCCAGCTTTGACCCTTAAATTTGGGTTCTGCATTTCTCCAAGCCAAAATCCCATGATGGGGAAAGCATGGTGTAATATAGAAATGTCCATATCGTGGCTTTAGTCACTGGGTCCATGAGGGGGGTCATTGTATAGTTTTACTTTGGAGTCCCACCAGAGGGATGAAAAGGGACAGTGCTGACAACCTCTAGCTAAAAATTAGGAGAGGCCTAAAACCTCCCAGGAGAGGCTTTGTCTACTTAAATTTTATCCTGAAAGCATGGAAATGGGCTGAAAAGAAATGAGTCAACATCTGGGGGTAAAAAGGACACAGAGGAACCTCCCCACCAAACACAGCACCTGTGCCCCTTTATTCCAGTGTGAACATCAGCCTTGTGGGTGCAGGTGGAAAACTCACCCCATATTTAAAGAGCCAACCCTATACACACACACACAGATCTTCTCTCAGCCCTGTTTGCATCCCGGATTGGAAACGGTGCCCTTCCTGAACCTCCTGAGCTGGACAAAGCACCTATTGAACCTGCAGTGGCCAGGAGGCTCCTGCTGAATGAGCTGCCTTCTGCTCTCAGCCCGTCCCAGCGCTGGCAGACGTAAACAGCGGGGCTCGCCCCCACCCCGATATTGTGGCTTGTTCATCCCCTGACAAAAATAGAATCCCGGGCTGGAGGGTGGGATGGTGCACACAGACCGAGGTTTGTTTGGCCATGGATTTTTTAAAAAATATTTTCTTCTTTTTGCTTCTCTTGTCCCCTTGGTGTCTTTCCGATTGCGCAATGGGGCTGTGTGAAGGGAGTGGGGATGGACACCTTTGGTTAAAGATTTGGACAACACTGGATCACCAAGATGAGGCCTCTTATGCTTATCCTGGCTGCCCAGTATCTCATCTTCATCCTTGGATGGCCAAAGGGAAGGTCTGAAGGTGATGGGCACCACCAGCTTAAAACATGTGGTGTCAGGGCTCACACCAGCATTTGGGCTGGGGCTTGGCGCACAGGGGGGATGGTCGGTGTCCTGGGGCTTCTCATCCCTCTGTTCTTCTGGAGAGCTCCCCAGGGATACTTGCTCTTGTATTTTGAGGTGCAGGGAAGGGCTGACATCTCCTAGGTGAGGGGAGAGGGCAGTGGTGAGGTGGCAGCCTGGGGCGGCACAGGGCTGTTAATGGGATGGGACATGGCTCCACAGTCCATGGTGCACAAGGGACTTGCTGTCCCTCCCGCTGCCCAGCTCCATGCTCACAGTGTATGACACGAGTCCAGCTTTCCTGGCCATCCCTGAGTGACAGTGAAACAGCTTTTGTACAGGAGGCACAGTGTGGATTGCTCCCTTGGCCAGGGAGAGGCTGTGCTCAGCTCCCTGCCCTCACACACAACTCACGGCTGTCCCTTTCTCCTTTTTTCCCCACTTGCCACATTCATGCCCTCACCTCACCTTGTTAATCAGCTGCTTGGACTGAACCTAACTTCGCCCCCCTCCCAGCCTCCCCGATGGAGACTTGCAGGCTCAGCAAGGAAATGTGGGGGTGGGCACGACGCAGAATGTTTGTACAATGAATAAATGAAAACAGTGCTAATTTTATGTTCCTCCCAACTTGGGACGGAGCAACACGGGAATACAGCCCCTTTTGTACGGGCATGGGACATCTCCTCTGTTTGCCTTTCTCCCAGAATGCCTCTTCTCACCCTGCACAGTACAAACAGGTCGCTGTTGACCTTGGAAGCTGGGGAGGGGTTACATCAAGCCCGGTAGGTTTGCTGGGCTGGGTATTTACAGTCTTGCACCCTTGCTCTGGCAGGGGTGACGTACACTGAGCACTCCCAGCTCCCTGCCTGGCTCCCAAGGGGGGCTGGCCACCTCTGCCTGTGGCAGCAGGGAAGCCTGGAGGTCTCCCTGATCCCCCAGTGAAATTTGCTGTTCAGGGGGAGTTCTTCAGAGAGTTTGTCCTGTAGCTTTGTTTGCTCTTTTTGTGGAACAAGGTTTTTTATGGCATTTGTGTTGTTCCAGTGGAAAGTGCTTGCTTATCTGAGGTCAGCGAGGAAGAGGCAGGGAGTGGATGTGGGAGTGCAAAGAGCAGGAAGCAAATAGGCTGGTAGCAGGTGTAGCTTCATCTGCCTCCTTCAAAAAGCTTCTCTGGGCTTGGTGGGATGTGCCAGGTGCTTTGGAGGTGGGAGAGGTCACTGGAGAGGCTTTTGACCTGAGCACACCAATGCCCCTTCACAAGGAAATATTGAGCTGATTTGTTGATGGTGAAAAGAAAGCTCAACAGAAACACCAACAGGAACCTGACCCATGGAAAGGGCTGCTCCAAGCTCTGGGTATGGCTTGTCCTCTGGACAGGCTTTACTGAAAAACAGGAGGGATGAACCTGTGCCTCTCAGTGCTGAGGGGTGAGTGAGGTGCTCCCCACACAGAGTCACTTATTTCTGGAGGGGTAAAGGCTTTCTCCTGAAAGCTGGAAGAAACACCTTCTGTACTTCCCACCCTGAAGGTCATGGCCACTATGCTGGTAATTTAAAGCCTCTGCAGAGGACCAGGCCAAGGCACTTGGTGGCAAAGAGCTTTCCAGGAATCCTCCAGGCTGAGCAGCTTCAGCTGAGGAATAAAGGGATTGCAGGGAGACTTGGCTCTGCTGGCATGCAACAGCCCAGAGGTCATTTTTTAAGCAGACTGTCCAAGAACATTCACAGCAGGCAATGGGCTTTTCTAACAAACTGGTGTTCAGCCCTCAGCAAGAAATCTCTTGGCCTCTTCTGTCATCTCATCAACACAAGAATCCCCTTGAGCCTCTTAACCCTCTCAGTCCTGCCCAGAATATTCATTTTCCCTTTCCCATTTATATCTCACTTCTTAATTTGCAAGTGAAAGAGGTTTCATTCTGGTAAACAAGAAAATGTTGTAAAAAAGTCAATCTCAAAACCCCACTAAAAGCTTCACCCAGCTGGGCAGTAATTACACAGACCCACATACAGCAGATGTGGATGTAAGATCAGTGCTGGATGTTGCTATCTGCAGCTGCTGGAGCTGTCAGAACTCAGCTGCAAACCTGTACAAACGGAAAAGAGTGTAGGGGGCTCCTTGAGACATGACACATGGAAACCTCGATAAATTATCCAACCTCAGGGTTGGCAGTGAGTAGATGGCTTGTTCCTTCCACTTCTCTTGCATTTATTATTAGTCTTTCTCTTTCTTTTTCAGATTAACTATGAAATCTCATCCTCTGGTTCCATCATTTCACTCTTTGCTTTCCAGTCTTCAGCAAATGTGTCTTTTTGTTTGCTGCAGAAGAGAGGACATTTCTCTTTTTGGATTGTAGGTTGAGTAGGTGGAGCTGGAGTTTTAGGTCAAAAACCCAAGAAATATCCTCAGGGTTACTCCTAATAGCACACCTCTACTTTTTCTGCCAGTGGAATATATAACCTGCCTCACCTTTTAGCTCTCAGTACTCATGGGGGCAGACAAACCTTCCATTAACAAGACCATGGTTAGAGAGGAGGTTGTGACCCCTCTCATCCTTTCCTCAGCACTGGACTGGGGTTCTCAGAGAAGCATCCAGAGTCAGGGAGATGCTCATATGGGTCTCCATTATTAAACACACCTCCAGACAGCCTCCTCCTTTTCCTCAGCTCAGTGCTGCTGGGCCCTTCCCTCAGGCTGATGTCTCTTTCTGCCCTCTGCTGAGTTTCTGGGTGGAAAAGATGAATGACAGAGATTTGAGCCTGGGTTGAGGCACATGTGGTGTGGCTGGTAAGAAAAACTTGCCTTGCCTTGTGCTTGTGTTAGGAGAGAACATTTTGAACTGCCCCAGGCTTTTGCGTCCGTGCTGGATCAGATCTGCCCTCCCTGCCAGTGCTGGACCCACTAAGGGGAGAAGTCCTCAAAGCACCTTCCCAGCAATCTGTACACTTCTACTTCACTGACTGCTGCTGCTTTCTTAAAAACCCAGCTGGGACCGTGCTTGGAGCTCTAAACAGGTCTCCCTTTGACAACTGCTGCCTCCTGGCATCTGTACATTTTTGGGAAACATCCCCCACTGGCCTGCAAAGAGGTGGCTGCAGCTCCAAGGAGGCATTTCTGTGCCTCTCTCCAGAGGTTTCTGGGGCCTGAATCTGGGTCAGGGTTGGACAGGTCCGCCTGAGGAGTTGCTACAGTGGAGAGGAAAGCAAAGGACTAAAATCCAAATTCCCCCATCTTTATCAGAGCAGCTCTGCAGGTCAAGGGCTCTCTGGAAATGTTATTCCTCAGCTGGGATGCTGAGATCCCAGTGTCAATATTTGTGAAGTGGGAAGGGCCCTGCCAGATGCAGCATTCCCAGAAACAAGCCTCTGTGCACAGGGCTGGGGCAGCTGCTGGGGCTCAGCCTGGGACACCCCACACTGCTGCAGAGGCCCCTGGCCAGTCCTGCCTTGAGGGCTGGGGGAGGCAGAGGGATGGCTCTACTCACAGCCTTAATCTGCCCCTTTGAGGTTTGGGTGAGATTTATCCAGTTCTTCAGAGAAGCAGGCAGCAAGCATTGCCCTGATGCCGTACAGTTTCAGCAAAATGCACGAGTGAGTTGACTCTGATGCTGCAGCAGAGCTGCATGAGGGCCTGGGGGCAAGAGCCTTGATACCTGCTCAGGAATGATGCTGCTCCAGCACAGTTCCCGTGACAAAACTGTGTCAAAACTGCTCCCTCTGAGGAACAAGTTAATGGTGATTGACTCTCACAGCCCCGGGACAGCTGGGAGTGGGCAAGAAGGTGAGGCTTGATGTAATGCCACTGATGTCAGGCTGCAAGGGGAACGTCACTGTCCCCAGGAGGGGACCTGCCACCTCAGAGAGGATGGGCTGGGAGCCCAAACATGATGTAATGCCAGGGCTCTTCAGGTGAGCCTTCAGACCTGGCACAGTCACAGCACCATGACNTCCCTTCCTTCCTCCCTCCCTCAATATAGGGATAGTGTTTCCTTGAGTGGCAATTGCTTGGTATTGGAGTTAGAAAAAAAAAAAAAGAAGATTTAAGAATATTTTCTTGCATGGAAGGAGTGGTATCCATGCTTTGTTTTCTGCTTTTGTCCCCTCTTTTCCCAAGCACTGTTAGAAAAGGCTGAGTACCTGTCCTGGCTGGCAAGGAAAAGCCAGATCCATTGCCTGGGAAAGTGGAACTGAGCAGCAGCTGAGGCTGCAAAGGTGGAAGCAGAGTTAGACCAAGGAAATCCCCACACTAGGGAGCCAGGGCTGGGGGATGTGCTACCCAACCCCTTTCCTCTACTTTCTTCAGCCCCCACACGTAGCACAAATATTCAGCAGACAGCCTGTCCTTTGCCTTGGGACTGCTCAGGTGGGAAATAGTCTTTCAGGGCTTTTGATTTGTTTTACCCTTTCCTTTGTTGGGTCCTTTTACAGGAACCCAAAAGTAGCTGTTTTGAAAAGACAGCAGAGACTGTGTGGACCTTTGGTAACTTTTTTGACGACTGTGAGACCTGCCAAACAGCCTGAGAGAAAGGATCTTACTGTGTTGATTTGTTTTCTTTGGTTTATGGGGGAAAAAAATATTTCACACATAATTAGCACAGCCACAGAGAGATTGTATTAAGGGCGCTTTACTGGAAATTTCAAGGGACAGAACAAGGGAAACCTGTGTTAACACTAGCAGCCAGGAGAAGGACCTTGCCTGCAAAACCGTGGGGAAGGACAATGTGGAGTGTTCAAGCTGCAAGAAAGAAACTGTTCAGGAGGGCAGCATGTGCATCAGGGGCTGGGATTAAACTACTGCAGGCCACGATGTTCCTGCTTCCCTCCCCCAGCCCCGCCGGGGCTGCAGGCTGCCAGCCTGGGTGGTCAGCTCTGGGGGAGACTCCACTGCCAGGGATGGGGAGAGCAAGGGCCAAGAGCCCAACTTACTGCTCAGTATCAAAACCCTTGGTGCCTTCTTCAGCTAAAGCCACCCAATTTTAGTTTTACCCCCGTGCCAGTGTATAAACCAGCCAGTCCTTCTATCTTGAAGAGCTCTTCAACATAAGAGGTCTCACCTGCTTCTTCCATCTGCTGAACCCACTCCAAAGAGAACAGGAGTTATTTCAATGCAGAAACTTCCAAGACAAACCCAACTTGCTCAGGGTTGTTCATACTCTAGTGAAAAGCCCACCACAGGCCTCTCTCTCCCTGGGTGTTTCCATGAAACTAATCACTGGGGGCTCTGCATTCCCTGGAATTCTGAGTTTCCTGATGGACCTTGCTTATGTTAAAAAAGAGAGTTATGTGAGTGAGGTATGATCTTATTCAGGTGGCATTTTTTGATCCCTGAGGCTCAGTGAGATGCCTGAAAATGAAGTTTTCTGTTTGAGGGATGCTGGTACAGGAGCAGAGGAGTGATGTGTCCATGAGATCCACGCTGGTACCTTACTGCATGGCACCTTCTGTTGAACTGTCTGAGCTCTCCACCCACAATGAGGTGTCACTTTAACTTCAGACACACAGGAGTACCGTTATTTAAAAGCAGAGATGTGAAGTGCACAGCCCTGCCCAAGGCCATGTTAAAAATCTCTGCTTCACACGTATTTAGCTGCCCACAAATCAGCCTACAGTGCCCCAGTACAATTGTTCCCAGGCAGGGGAAGCAGCATTTAGACTCTCCTGCTCACAAATCCTGCTGTTTCCTATGAAAATAATGTGCTTGCTGCTGGCTGGTTTGTCTTCCTTATTGTTTCTGCTTGTTTGGTTTTTAAAGCTTACATCACTGTGTGGCCAGCAATGTCTTGGGTGTCATACAAGAGCCACTCTTCCCCAGGTTACCTGAGGGCAATGCCAGGGCTGAACAGCAGCTCTACAGAAGGCATGAATATACTGTGACCATTTATTTCCTGCTGTGCTTAGGAGAGGAGTGAGGCATATTTGTGGTGGCTGCTATTAGACATCAGGGAGGAGCAGTGCCTGGTGGTTGGCAGAGGGATGGGCAGGGGCTCCTGGGTTATATTCACAGCAGTGCCACTGACTTTGAGGGGCAAAATGACACAACCTGGGCTCCTCATCCTCGACAGGGACATCAGTATATTTAACTATTCCACAAGTGAGCTGGCAGCACCTGGATAGTTCAGTAATTCAACAGCAGCTCAATTGTTTGTGTGTCACCTCAGCTGCCACCGAGTGTTCTCTGGCTGTATGGTGGTGCTTGGCACAGCACACACACTTAGGGGTGCTGAGCAGGGAGGGCTGTGGAAGGAAAGCAGTGCAGAAAGCCCCTCTACACTGCATTCAAGTTCTGCCTAACCCCTTTTCTTGGGAGCTCATCCGTCCTCTTCTCCTTTCAGACTTTATACCTTCCCCCATACAATATTCCCTGCTGGAATATCTCTTAGGCTCTCCTGAGGCTTCTGACCTCTCTCCAGTCTGAAAGGTCATTTTTTTGTGCCTATCCCTGACTCCCTGCTCATGTTCCCTCTGCTTTGCCATGTGCCAGCTTTGCAGCAGAAGGCAAAAATACACTGAGGCTGTTTATTTCCTGCTGTGCTTAGGAGAGGAGTGAAGCCTGTTTGTGGTGGTTGCTGTTAGCCATTGGGGAGGAGCAGTGCCTGGTGGTTAGTGCAGGGACTGGAAAGGTACCTGGGCTTAGGCAGGAGGATCTGCCCAGGGAACCCTCCTGTCACAGGTGAAGGTGCTGCACTGGTGCTGCAGGGGCTGAGAATGCACCTGAGGAACATGGCATGCATCAAACCCCTGCTGGCCAAGGAGAACTGGGCACTGGGAAAATGATTAAGCAAATGAGTGTTTATTCCCATTACTAAGCTGTTGCCTGTAACTCAGGTTGCTGATTAATTGGGAAGCGGTACCAGGAGGCAGGGCAGGCCCTGGGGCAGTGTTTACAGCACTCCTCCTTGGCACGGGGTGAAGGTGGCCAAGAATAACCCTCTGTTAGCCACCAGCAAGGTGTGCTGGTTGGATTTTTCCATTTGCCCTGTGTGTGGCTCTCATCTTTGTCCCCTGACTCATGCCAGCCCTGGAAAAGCCCCGGCTCCAGTTGTCCCCAAAGAAGCTTCTCTATTTAACACTGCTCAGGTTGTGGGGAGGTGGCTGGGGTGGGAGGAAGGACAGCACCCACCTCTGGGAGCCCCAGAGACACTCAGACTCCGTCTGTCTCTTCACTGCCACTCTTTATTTAAAGCCACACTGTTTACACCCCAGGCTGGCTGCAGAGGTGAAGGGCTGGCTCATGGTGGCCTCGGGGCAGGAGACAAAAGATGGAGGAGGGAAGCAGGGCTGATGGCAGAGGCAGCCAGGTCAGCAGGGATTTTCCTTTGATGTGTGGCTCTGGCAGCACTGTTCCACGCTGCTGCAGCCTCTGCAATTATGGCCCTCTCCTCCTTGCCAATTTTCCATGTCCGTTAGTGCTGAGGTTGGTTTGTGACATTAATTCCTTCTCTGCTGACGTGGGCAAATCAGCTACTGGTGTGCCTCTGATTTAGGAAAGCCAGTGGTCCAGCACTTCTGCCACAGCCATGCAGAGTGTGGCACACCACATACAGAAGAGAGGAAAACAGGGCAGCACGAGTGGTGGGAAAGGGGGAGCTGGAAACCGAGTGCCCCAAAGCATCCTCCCTTCCCATTGCCTGGGAACTGCTGCTCACACCCAGGGGTCCTTCCCACAGACCCCACAAACCACAGTACTGCTCTCAGGAATTCCCTGTCCCCAGGAATACCTGGGGAGGGTGCATGATCCTGCCCCAGCTCAAGGCCGGTAGTCCCTAATCACTCAGAGTAAGAGTCCAGCTCATTCTCTGCCATTTATTCAAGTGGATGCTGAGAGCATCACCTCCCTGCTGCTGGCCCTGCCAAACTCTCTCCTTTTATCCTCTCTGACAGTCTCCTAACAAAGACACCTTGATTTTATCTTGCCTGCATCACTTTAACTTTAAAGGCAGCTTGAGCATGGGAGGAAAACTTCCTCCTTTCTGTGTGACAAGGAGTGACTCAAGGACCCCTTCTGAAACCCAACTTTGAGCAGGAATCTCATTTGAAAAACACCTGGCAAATGAATACAAACATATAATATGAAAAAACAATTCAATTATTTTAAGGCCCCTTAAATCAGCAAGCCTGGAGAGAGTTGATGGGAAACTTCTGCCTCAAGATCAAAATCAGAGATCCAGGATCAGAATCCAGATGAGAGAATTTGGGTTGATTGGGAATAAATGGTCACTTTTCAGTACATCAAAAGAAATAACATGAGATTTATGAGGCTGGAGGAAGAAGAGATTGGTCTGGTGTACCAGCTTCTGGTTTTCTGGACAGCAACACTTTTGCCTCCCCCACCCTGGGTCCAACCTCTCCATGGGGCCTCAGTCTGCACTGCAGGGAGCTCCTGCTCAGGGAATTCAGGGTGTAAAGATGAAGAAAGAGGTTTCCTTTCTAGGTGTGAGCATGAGCTGCAAGGGAGTGAAGGAACTGGTTAACAAGAGCTGAAGCCTCAATGAGAGGCTTGACAGAGCTCAGAGCAGGCTGACCTCAAACACATTCAGACAGAATCTTCTGTCCTGGGGTGATTGCTAGCGCTGTCTTCTGAGAAGTTGCCAACCTGCTGCTGTTGGAGACTCACAGATTCTGACTGCAGGGCCTGTGGCTGCCTTCATATTTCACTTCACACATCAGACACCTCTGCACAAGCTCCAGCACCCAGCGGGACCAAAAAACACCAGCAGAGAGAAAGCAAGAGTAAGAGAAAAAGAGATTTTGAGGTTTGATCAGAGATGCATTTCCCCTCACTGGAGAAGCACCTGCCTGGCCAGCTGTATGTCTGGGATGAAGGGCTGCAGGTGCAGCAGGCAGCAGAGTTTGGGCAGGTCTATATTACTTCACTCACACATTAAATTAAGGTGGCCCTTAATTAGGTGGCCCTGACTGTCAAAGCTCCAGACTGCAGTGATGTAACTGTGGGCTCAGTGGTGTGGTGGGGTGTCTCTCCTGGTGACACTGGTGCACTGGGAGCCTCCCAGCTCCCTGGTGAGCCTGCATCCTGGCTCCTTACTGGGGGGAGAGAGCTGAGTCCACAGCACTGAAAGCTGGACACCAGGGGCTGGGCTCCTTCCAGTGGTAACTCTTTTAAAGCTGCCTGGGATAACTCTGCTTGGCTGTGCTGCTGGCAGTGCACACATGGCCTGAGAGCAGCCTCCTCACAGAAACTCATGAAAAACTGACTCAATGGCTTTAAAGGATGGGACCAAAGCTGCAGATAGCCCTGGGGTTGAAAAGTAGAAGTCTTCTTCCCAGTCCAGTGCTTAGTTCACTAAACAATCCATTTCAGACTATGGAAAAGCACCTCTTTGAGACCAAGGATTGTGTTAGCGTCTCAGCAGAAAAGCCTGCTGAGCTCTAATCAGCTCTAGAGAAGGATTTTATGGAGGATGTCTTTTCTCCAGACCCTGCTCCAGCTGCTAGGCATTTGTTCCAGCAACTCACCAGAGAATCTTCCTAAAAACATCACTGAGTCTGTTATAATAGGTATCATGATGTGTCCTGGCTGGAGAGGAGGTGAACTCCTCATCTTCAGAAAAGTCGGGAGCAGAACTTAGAGCAGTAGTGTGCTCTGGTGTGAAAATGGCCAAAGTTTCTGAAGCTCTTAACCAGAAATCTACAGAGGTTTTAGGGCAGTCTCCTCAAACAGTGCCTGTGTGGGGAAAGCAGCAGAAATATGATGGGAATGCAAGAAGTGGCCCTAACACAGCACTCATGCTTAGGGTTTGAAGGTACCAATGAGGACATAAACCCAGGGCTCCTGCCAGTGATGGCAGGATGAAGTCCTTTGGGAGAAGGTTAAAATTCATCAGAAAAACAGCATGAAAGTGCATGGAGATGGGTTTCTGGGTGATAAAACAAAATCACTGAGGATTGTGTAGGCTTAGACTGCAAACTGGATTAGCTCTGCCTGTTGGCCATTATTTTCTTCATTATTTTCTTTCAGGCCCTGGGCAAGAATTGAACATACCCTCTTGGTCTTAGTGGTAGCACAGATAGCACTGCAACCTTCAGGTGGAAAAAAAAAAAAAAAAAAGACATCTATGTTTAATTTAAAGCAGTTTGTTAAGCCAATGAGCAATTTGCATAACTCTGTGATTCGAGGAGAGAAGAGGCAACTCTGGTCATCTTGTCCTGGCTGCCAGTGCCCTGGAGCTGGTGACCACAGGCATCTGGCAGGGAACAGCGACTAAAGAGCTGGACTTCTGGAAGAACTGGAAGTCCTGCAGCTCTCTGTGCACAGAGCACTCTTGTCTAGCAAGGCTCAGAGTGGGCCCTGCACTTTGCTGCATGCTCCTCAGCTTAGTTGGACAGCTGTTTTCTACCTGTCACCTTTCCTAAATCAACAGGCTCCTTTGCTTGCTGCTTTTGTATTTTTCCCCGTAGAACTCAACAGACACATGCTGTTCAATCCTTTAATGGAATTCAGAGGGAGTTAAGCTGTTATCTGGGGTTAAATGGTTATTTGTGAAGTCTGAGAGCAGCCTTGAGCTTGGGCAGTGCAGAAGTCAGGCTACAGCCACCCACGGCATCTGATGGAGACACCACTGCTTCTCCTGCTTTAGCAAAGCTGAAAGGTGGCTGGAGGTGTGAGGAGTGCTGCTCCCCAGTTCCCTCCCCTCCCATGCTACCACACAGGATCTTCAGAGCAGGATCACTGATGGCATTGGGAGATCATAGAGTCACAGAATCACTAAGGTTGGAAAGACCTCTAAGATGATCAAATCCAACCATTAACCCAGCAATGCCAAGTCCACCACTAAGCCATGTCCCTTAGTGCCCCATCTACACAACTTTTAAATACCCCCAGGGATGGTGACTTAACCACTTCCCTGGGCAGCCTGTTCCAACACTTAAAAGTCCTTTTGGTGAAGAAATTTTTCCTGCTATCCAACACCAGGAACCTGACTGACAGCAAATCACTGTCAATAAATGACATCATACAGCAATAAATGACTCCAAGGAGTGGTATGAGTCAGATTGGAAGTTGCATTAAGTGCTTTGTACTTAAGGGCAGTTATAAATTGCAGTGCTGCTCCCTCCATGGCTTTCCTCCACCCTGGTAGGAGGAAGGATGTCTGTGTCATGCAGTGTTGACCTGTTCAGTTCCCTGCATTGCCTCTGAGTGGACATTGTGGCCTTTGTCCTCTCAGGAACTGGATTTCCTATTGCAAAAGGAGTGGCAGCACTGCCCTAGCACAGGTATGTGATGGTAATGCCTTTGAAGAGCAGAGCCACAGGAGTAATGAAAATTGAGGAATGAATTCAGGATTGACTACCTACTGCCCAGTGAAGCTGAAGAGGGAACCAGGTCAATGATTTATCACTTGTGCAGCAATGCAGCACGTTGTCTTTCCCCTCCCCTTGCCCAGACAGAGGGGACACGCTTTGCACAGTGTGTTTCTGTGACGGAGAAGGGTGACTGGCACAGGCCCCTGGACTCCTTGATAGCTGCAGGGGCATGGAAGGGGTAGTTGTGACATTAAATCACAGGAAAATCGTGAAGCCAAATGTTCTTGATTATGCTGTTGTGAATAGGGGGCAGTGACACTTCCAGTAACTCCCTCACAGTTAGATGATCTCTCATCCAGCTTACCAGAGAGTTTGTGGGACCCGTTTCAGGTTGGGAGAAATGGCCATAAATAATGAGCTGAAAGAGCTAATTCAGATCCAAAGCATTAAAACTTCAAAGACCCCCTCTAAGGATGCTAAAAAGCAAGGAACTAGTGTGGCTGCATTCACTAGTGTGATTACCTGCAAATGAAGGCAACAGCTTTGACTCATGTGCTTATGGAGAAGAATTATAAAGAGATCTGTATTCCCAATTATTCCCCAGGCTGGAGGACAGGAGCTGGGAGATAATAGGCAAATCAGATTCAGAGGTAGAGAAAAGCTGTTTCTCTTTCTCTGCATGGCTGCATGAAGCCCACAAACATGAGATTTGAATTTTCTTATCTCCTACACAGTATCAGCTTAAGAAAATATGGGCATGATTCCACTGCCAATATTCAAACACAGGAGCTGTCTTGGCAAGCTTTTGCACTATATCACACCACAAACAGGGCTTAAGGCACTTGCTGCTGGTGGGTCAGGGGACACCCTGACCTGAACCCTGATCCCAAAACTGATTCTGAGGCTGCTTAGCTGCTGAGCTGAGGAACAACTTCATAAATAAAGGCAAATGAAATTTGGCTTCACACAATTCCCCCCAGTTTCACTCCTGCTTACTGACAGAGAGGAAATGCTTTTCAGATGCCAGCTGGTGACACTGCTTCATTATAAATTGCTCATATCCCGTTTTTAAATAGTGACTGCAAAATATTCATCCAGCTCTCAAATCAGGCTGTCTGTCCCCTCTGGGGCATCTAGTGCTTCTTGGGCTTGGAGTTTGGTAAGAGTTGCCTAAAGATTTAACACCTTTGCCTGCAGACAGACTTGGAAATCCTGAGGCTGCCCAAGTGACCCCTCCATTGTCCTTGTAATGTACTGGATCAGCCGTGGGAATAGGGTCAGCTGGAGACCTTTTTCCAATGCAGCTTTGCAAGGACCAGGTCATGTATTCCCTGTGCTCTCCCTGCTCCCACTGCAGGGGTCAGTGACCCCTCGAGGCCCTCTGAGAGCACCACGGTGCCCACAGCCCTGTGTTAAATACCACAGCAGGGCCGTGTGTGTGCAGGGTGTCTGCAGAGCCCCCACGGGAGGAGGAGGAGGGCTGGGAGCGAGCACTCCCTGGTACTTTTCCATCCTCCTCCTCGCAGGCTGCTGGCTGCCTCGGTGGGAGCTGCTTGTAGGGCTGGAGCCAAGAAGTGCCCGTGAGGTGGCAAACCCTGCTGTGCCAGAAACCACCTTTTGGGAGCGTTTTCTCCTCATAGTCATCTGTGTTTTCATTTCTCTCTCCCAGCTCTGCAGGGAAAGGAAGGCAGCCAGCAAGCTGGTGGGGATGGAGATGTCAACTGCATGGGGAGAGGCAGGAATTTAGCAGTCCCTGGGCAAACTCAGCACTTCTGACAGGCTGGCTGCCATTTGCACACCTTTGTGGATTCCAGCCCCTCAGAGGTGCTGGTTTAACTCCTCTAGTGCCAGGCTACCACAGTCACAGGGGTGACCATGGTCTTTTCCCTCTCAAAAGGCATCTCCTTTCATCTGCTTATAACACAAGGTTTAGAAAGATGGTGATAAAGTAGGAGGTTGGAAAGTCCCCCAAAGGTAGGGACAAGCTCTGTGGCTCATTTGTGAACCTTTCTGAGTGGTTGAGACAGTTTTTGGCCGGTGTTTAGGCAGCATTTCAGAAGCAATATGTGTCTTTGGTCAGAGGTGTTTTATTTCACAATGGGACCCTTCCATGTTGTAAAATCAATAGAAGTAAAGAGTCACCTGTCAAAGCAAAATTGAAAAGAGGTCTTGAGAAACCATGTTAGCCTTAAGACCTGGAAATTTTTAACCTAGTCCTAAGGACATTGGTGGCATTATAGATGGGAGCACTGATGTTTGTGAAGATCCTTATAGAACCCTGCTTGACCAAGTTGGCAGTGTCCCATCGTAGACACTTCACAAGCAATAAGCACTTCAAGGAGGAGAGAGGATGTTATCTAATTCTTTAGCCAACCTCAGTGCACCTGTTAATTGCCACTGGGTTACGAGGTTTGTCCCAGAGCAGGTGCAGGGAGTGGTGCAGAGCGTGGTGTACAGATGGCCACCACTTCAGGGCTTTACCCATTCAAAGTTCCCTCAGTGGCTTGCATGGCAGAGTTTCTTGTCTCTGTGTGAGGACAAAGGCTGTGCTTGAGGCAAAGAGCTGGATCCTGTGCCCAGCTCCACCACAGTCCTCCATACGGTCTTGGGTCCATCCCTTTCATGAAGTTCTGTAATGGCTTTTAGCACAGACACCATCACAACCTCTGCATTTACATGATGAGGCAGAAGAGAGCGACAGGACCAGGCTGCCACAAGGGAGCCACATTTCTTGGAGAAGAGCAAGCGAACCAAACCACCAGTGTCTCATTTCACCAGAGCACGCCGACACCAGCTTACACACACACACACACACCACAAGTGACAATAAACAACAGGAAAAATACAGTCAAAACCAGTCCTGGATGAAAAACCCAACCATGAACAACACCGTGTTTTGTATTCCGCTGGCACTTGTGATTTGCTGGGGTTTTTAAAAAACATGATGCTCCTTTGGGTGGACAACAGAAAGCTGTTTGAGGAAAGTGGAGCTCACCCAGCTCCACAAACCCCTTGGGCCAGCATCCCCACGACCCAGTCCCCTCCACTCGCCTTATCCTTTATCTGCCAGGGTCTGTCAGTCACTTCTGCTCTGTCAGCATCTTCCTCCTCTTCACAACTCAGAGCACTCTGTGGTCTATTGCTCCGGCTGGAACAAGTGAGGACCTGTGTCTGCTCCAACTGGAGCCAACTGCTGTGTGTGAAGGGATTGAATACAAAAATTAGAAATGAAAAGGAGATTAGGGCGAGGCGGCCAAAGAAAACACACATGGCAAGCGCATGGGGACAAGAAAAGCTTGTAAGATCCCTGGAACTGGGCAGCACTTGGAGTGCTGTGGTAGATGCCAGGGAGACACTTGTCTGGTTTTGCTCTTGGGGGGCTGTTCTGCCAAGCTCACCAGGACGAGGTCTGGCTACATCAGGGCAGATAGCAGCACTCTTTGCTCTGGGATGTTTTGGAGAGCGAAGATGGGCTGGGATTTATGACCAGTCCTCAGGGGATGGTGTAGCTCTGGGTGTTGCTGTGGGAGCAAAGAGCATTGTGTCTTTCCCATAGTTTGGTTTATTGCAGAGCTTCCCCCCAGCTTGCCATTACTTTCTGTTTTCCATGCAAAATCTCGCACAAATCCAGCTTCTCTTTCGGTCTCAGTCCACCTCGAGAGGAGATGCAGCTTGGGATTGAAGTGATGGGAATGGCTGTTCAGCATCCTGGCATCCCCACCACAAAGCCTGGCATGGGACCAGGCCCTCAGCATGTTCTCCTTCATGTTTTTAGGGAGTTATTGAATCACCCCAGCCAGCCCATGGGCAATCTGTGTGATGCATCCTTCACTCACTAGGCATCCACATTTGGCAACTGGCCACCAGAGTCCAGAGCCCTGGTTGTATAAAGCATATTTTCAAAACCAAGACAATAATGATGTGCTTCTCCATAAACATTTTCTTCACAGGTAGATCTTCGTGATGCTGTGTGCACTGCACTCACAAATATTTTTGCAGGTTCCCAAAGGCTGGAGGAGTGTTTGTGTACAACAAACATGACCCTGAATCACAGCAAGTGGACCCTGGTGCCTTCAGGAGGCAGGGAAAGTGTTGTCTTCTGCACAGCCAGCAGAAGTAGTGGGAGAGGAGCACAGCTTTCTTCTAGAGCAGTGTCCTCTGTTTTCACACTGGCTATGTCCAGAAGCCATTGCAATTTGGTCATATTTTTGGTTGCAGGAGTTGGGAAATCCCAGTTTTATCCCAGTAACGACATGCTTAAAAAACAGCTACTGTGGACTTTGGTGTTGCCTGGCTTGGTGATTTGGCAAAAGGATCAAGGTCACTCTGTACGCTCCAGAGTTCTCCATGTGCTTCTCCCACCAGGTTCAGCTTGTCTTTGACCAATACTGACTACTTTGACCTTACTGACCAATGAAAATCTTCTGTCCCAGCTCTGCCCAGACTACCTGCACTGATAACTAGAGGTATCAATCCAAGAGTCTAAGAATGTCTTCAGAGTTGACATATGGTGAAGAGATTTCAAATTTCCCCTGAAAATCAGCTTCATAGCGATTATGGGAACACTGGAAGTGTGTTCATGCAAGCCTGTAGGGCACTGGAATTGAGAGGTGAATTGGCTGTGAAATGCAAATCAGCCATGCTCCAGTGAGTAAGTGGAGCCACACTGCTTTGTCCTGGCTGAAGATCTGATCACTAGGACACAGCTAATATACTGTAGAGAGCAAGAAATTCAGTTTCCAACAAGGGGGGAAAAAACCCCTCACAATGGAATCATATGCCCAAATCCACAACAGGGAAATGCATATTCATGTTTATTTTCCATTTTGCACTTATTGGTAGCCAACCAGCTACAAATATGTTTCAGGAGCAGAAACCAAGGGCCACCTACATCAGTTTAGTGTAATCTCAGAAGAGGGGTCGTGGGAAGAAGGTGCTGCTTCCTCAGGCTTATGTGGACATACAGAATTCAGCCGGAATTTACATGGGCTGCAGGTCTGCTGCCTGGTTGCTGCTATGGTCACTATTACAATGGTGAGCATCAAAAGAGGAAAGGAGAGAAAAAAAAAAAAAAAAAAAAAAAAAAAAAAAAAAAGCCCAAGGGAACATAGTCTGAGTGAAAATGTTAACACAGGCCAAGAAAGCTTTTTCTCCTGCTGAAAATCTGTTGTGCTCACTCTGGAGCAGGGAGCTGGCAGAGGGGCTGGAGCCGTGTTCGTGTTGCTGAGCCTCCCTGAATGGCCCTTTTCAGCCTGCACTTTCTGAAGAAAAGTGGGAAGGAGCCAAAACCAGGGTGGAGGAACATATAAATACTATGTGCAAGCAATGATATTTTTTATTTGGAAGCAGAGCAATATAGTTGAGACTCACCTTGGATAACTCGCAGTGGGGGTGGGAGAACTCCTCCCACCTCCACCCACTACCAAAAAAAAATTGGTTTTAGGAGGCTTTTGGGAACTGCCTGTGCAGTGCAGAAATGCTTCCAGCAGCTCCCTTTGCTCCCAGACGCTGGGGTGGGTTTTGCCACCTCCAGAGGTGGTGAACACACTCCCAAATTCCCATGGGGGAAGCTTGCAGGGAGTATTAATGAAATATGTGAGGTGAGATTCACGTACAGCATAGCAAGAACATCCAGCCAGGGATCTCTCACACTGTCACAGAAATACTGTCGTGCTGAATGTGACTCTACTGCAAGTCCATGCTGGGGACCTGCTCTAGTCTTGCAAGGGACATCTTAATCTGATGTTGCATACAGAGAATATGGCTTGGGTGAATAGAAAGAAAAAAGAATGAACCTTCAACCCTCCCTACCTCCAGCTGTTCTTGAACCATTTCTTCCTAGAAAAATTATGAGCAGAGTGCTTCATGATGAAATAACCAATTTATGTATTTAGGCAGGATTTACAGATGCTTAAATTCTACAGAAAGTCACAGGGAATTGTGCAGGAACAGAGCAAACACCACGAGTGTCATGTTATGAGTCCATAAGAGTGGTGTTGTGTGCTGGAGGAGCTGTGCAAGGGAGTTATGATGTTTTCCCACTGCATCCCAGACCCAAAGTCCCACAGAGCTTTGCAGTGTCCAGTGTGAGGCTGTCCAGCTCAGTAGAGAGTGATATTAGTATTAGGGTTTTTAAAAGTTTTTCTCATGTTGAAAGGTCCATTCTTAATTCATTTAGGTGACAGGTATAATTTTTAAAAAAACCTTGGAAGGTTAATATGGAAGGTTAATAATAGAAGAGATATTTTTCATGTTGTGTCAGTATTTTGGGTTTATGTTCCTGTGACAAATACGTAAAAGTGCTGAAGACAAATGAAAGAATTTTTTTTGCTTTTAAATCTTCTTTGGACCAAGGACAATCTTTGTCTCAGTGTGGACGTGGAGCAGTGCAGGTGGCTGTCCCTTGGCTCAGTGGAGAATGGCTCCTTCAGCAAGGCAGAAGGGGGAAAAGAAGGGGAAAAATGGTGGAGTGGGTTCATATTATGCACTAGCAGATGGAGGAAAGGGAATAAACAGAAGCTGTCTTCTTTCCCTCAGTGGGAGAGCCTATCTGGGCAGGCAGGAAGGAGGGGACAGGAGGGGCAGGAAGGCTGGCAGATGGTCAGTCTTGTGGAGGGGAGTGGGTGGCTCAGGCAAAGGAGGCTGGAGGGGCTGTGTCAGGCACAGGATGGAGTTCCCTGCTTGCTCAGGAAGCCTGCAGTGTGTGTCCCCTTCCTGCACTGAAATGATATGTCCTGTTCACGATGCCAGCAGCTAAGGGATTTCACCCATCCTCCTGAGGCTGCTCCTTGCCTCACTGGGGGACAGACATGGGAGGGCAGTGCACTGTCATTTCTTGCTACAGAAGAAGTAGAAAAAGCTTTGTTCACTGGAAGAAGCATTGCTGGGTCCTCTTGAAGCCCAGAACAACTTGAGTTGTTCTCTTACACACTGGTCCAAACTCTGACCTCAGCTACCCCACGAAAGAAATCCCTCCCTCCAAAAGAACCATGTCGTTTTATGGAGGTGTTGCTCCTCTCCTGCTTTTCCACTGTGGATCAGAGTGTCTTCATGATCCACATGAAGGCTTCCAGAAGGCTTCCAGAAGAAGCCTTGCTGTGGCCCATCCCCTTCTTTGAGAAGACCCTTACTTTTCACCAGTTCTCAATCCCACCTCCCACTGCCCCAGCATATCCAAGAAGGATCTGCTGGAAGGGGACCATCCTGTAAAGTTGCTTCACCCAACGGAGATGGTGGGTTTGGATCTTCCTGCTGTGAACACCTGTGGGAAAAGCATTAGTGTATCACAGAGGGAAATACTTCTGAGGTCAGTGGATGGAGCGAGAATAAAAACTATAGAAACATCTGTACTGGCATGGAGCCTTACTAGTGAAAACATTTCAATCCAGCAGTATCCACAATTCCTTCAGACCTTCCAGAAGGAGAGGGACCATTGCACACTGGAATCTGCAAATGTTCAGTCTTCAGGGAGAGGAACGTGTGACGTTTCATCTGAAGGGATGGCTCCCAAGATAGGGTCACATTTAATTCACCACATCTGAATGGCTGCATCATTTTCTTTCCTCGAAAAGAGAAAGAAAATCTTGCCTCCTTTCCCCTTGACTCACCTCACCTTGGGATAATGCTTTGCTACCCTCAGTCACCACAGAAGAATCTCCCAGTGCAGGAGCATTCCTGATTCATGTTCATTCCCTGTATCCCATGCTCTGGGTGAGGGGAGTGGATCATGGAGCATTGCAGTGCACCAGTCGTCCTGACAGTGACATGGTAAATCCCACAGCTGGATGCAAATGGGAGCAGCCCAGAGCCAGCAGCAGACTCTGTCTCACCCCCAGGCATGGCTGGAGCAGCACCAGCAGCAAAGAGCATCGTGCCCAGACGGGTGATGCAGGCAGGCCTGGGGCTGTTACCCACTTAAGAATTCCATGTCAGGCTGGTCAGATCACCTCAGTGTAAAAATTATTCAGAGGGTTTTATAACATTTTTCAAATAAACATGCAGTGCAGACTATTTTCATTACTTTCCCAGCCTCCTGTAAAATTTGTCAACAGATTGCTTGAGGTAGAAATTAACTGTGTATGTCTGGGGTGGAGAGCTCAGCAACAATAAGGTCTTCTGCCCCTCAATACTGGCATTGCTGCTGTACAGTGTCCCCACGCCCCTTTCTCAATGCAGGAGCCAAGAAAATGCTCTAGGTCAGACATTAACAGCCTCCTGAGCCCAGGGCTGTCTAAGTATGCTAAAACATATCAATACCAGTGAGACTAAGAGGGATAGATTTTTCCATGGCTGGTAGGAACGAAACAATGCTTCCCATGGGCACCTCCCTGAGGATGGAGATTAAACTCTCCCAGGAAGAAACTTCAGTCCTGTCCTCGTGGCCTTCAAAGGGAGCATTTCATCTCGGTGTGTGTCCAGGGAGCGCGGTTGAGTGGCCGGGTTTACGGCGGGTGAAGTCATTAACACTCCGGCAGCATGAATGCCCCGCTTCTGCAGGAGCAGCCGGCGGGCTCGGCAGGGCCGAGGTGCAAGCGAGCCAGCTGGGACCTGAAAAGGCTCAAACATCCCCCAGTGTCGCTCTTGCACCGAGAATGGCACAGGAACAGGCGAGAGGCAGGACTGTAGAAAAGGTAAAGAAGGCTTTATTCAAGAGAACCGCGTGGTTTTTATAGAGTGATACGATAGGTTCTATTTGATTGGCTAACTAACAAAAACACCTTCTTCGCACACTGTCCTTGAAAAGAACAGGTAAACAAAGTAGGAAAACACCACCTGCAAATCGTTTATACTTAACAAGTTATCACATCTTTCCAGCTCCCTAAAATTTTTCACAAGCCACTGTGAGAAACGCTTGCCATTTTTCTCTCTCTGTCCCATGGCATCCACACCCCAGCACATCGGGGCAGCTCGTGCTCAAAGGACACTTTATAGAACATTTTACATAATGTTGAAAAACACCCATTAATTAGCAATGCCTATTTCTCTTTGTCCCTTAGGTGACAGAGATGCAGTCTCAGGATCTTCCTTTTCATTTCTCCCCATTTCCTTTCCCAAGAACCCTTTTTCTTTCATGTGTTTTCATTGTTGCCAAAAACACCAACAGTGCTTCTCTGTGGGGCTAAATGTGGGAATAAAAGCTTGTGCTGTGGTTGCCATTCCTGGCATGTTGGGAGATGCTCAGAAGCCTCCCTGGTGAGCTGGGACCTGCACTGATCTCCTGCAGCCAGCCAAAAGGACTGTCCAAGGCAGTGATGGCAACACAGAAGAGTGCAGCCCACAGCCATCCATGACTGGGATCAGACCCCTACTGCATCCTTTCCCACACCAGCCAGCAGTACCACCCTAGAGCCATAGACTCTCAGGCTTTCCTTTAGCTGAAAAGCTTCATTTTTATTTTGATCAAACCAAACCTCATTTCTAAAGCTGTGAGTCCTCAACAAGAGCCTCAGAAGAGCTTTAGCAGGAACAAATCACACGGCATGGAGAATGGCTCTTGAAAGCCCTTCTGTCACATATATTCTTTACTTTGCACTCTGAGTCAGCATTTGGCCTTACACCTCTGCTTTTCCCAGCCCAACCAAGAGTGGAAGAACTGGAGTTCCTGACGATTTAGTAACTAATGTGACTAAGGAATAAAAACAGTGATTCATGTATTTATTTCTGAGCTTGAGCTCTCTGTTTGAATTGCTGCTATTTACAGGTGGTGGAACGTTGTTTCTGGGTGAAAATATTTGCAAACCCCTGTATTCATTAAGCATTACCAGTCCTCTGAGCACATGTCCTCACCATAGAAGTGCTATTTTTTACTGTTGCTCTTTTAAACTGATTTCCTGTTCTTAATTCAGAAAGGGGAAAAAACCAAAGTCAACACCCTCAAGAACAAAACCAAACCCAAACCAAAATCAAAACTTGGTGTTGCTATTCAGCTCTTGAGTGGCACAGCATAAGGAGCAAACAGGAAGGAGCCACTGGATACTTCTTAACCCAAAATCACTGAAGAGTGTTTCTATTATAGGTGATTTGGAGTTGCAAGTGTTCTTAAAGAAGTTGGGGTCACTTCACTAGCAAACTGATAAAAATGCCATGCTCCAGCAAATGCCGACATAAAGAGGAGATTGTTGCTGCTGTGGGAATTCCCAGGAAATCAGCCTCCAAACTTTTCCAGTAGTGAGATATTCAAATAACCAAATCTAGCTTCCCCTTTGTGACTGATATATCTTCTTTTTCCATGAGCATCTGACGTGGTGGTAATCCCTACCTCTGATGTAACCCAGTCATTGCACTTTTAGGGCTACCAAGGTTTAAAAAGAAAAAAAAAAAAAGAAATACTGAACCGTGGCAACTCCAAATGTTTTTTTCCATTAAAGCTGCTTGGCACTGTGATTTCCCTTCTGTCTCACCCTTTGGACAGCTGCCTCACACTTTATCCACATTTAGGTTCAGGACGTCGAGATGTCTGAGCCCAAGTGGTTTGGGAGTAAACAGGGCTAATGGAAATACCTCTGGACAAAGCCTCTATATTTAAAAGGTAACTATATATATTGTGTGTACAGACTATTAATGGGGCTTTTGGCCACACAAATGAATTCAGTCCCCGGGCTTGAGAGCACATTTGGTTATTAGTCATCTCCCTGACACCTCCGAGATGAATCTCGCTAGGATGGGCTGTATGGGAGCTACAGCTTGTGTCCAAGAGGGCATAGACCTTAGCCAGATTAACCACAAACCCACTGGGATGGGTGATTTAGACACAAGGCTGTTAAGGAAGAACAGACTTGTTCCAGCTCCTTCCGATGTCACCAAATAATTCTTGTCATTAGTTGACATGGATGCTACAGTCTCTGTGGGAAAAAAAAATCAGATTTATTGAATCCTTTTGTCTCCTCTGATTTTACAGTTGTGCTTTTGTTCCTGTCTCTCTCATTGGTATTTCCTTGGCAGCTCATGAGGGATTTCTTTTTTTGAATGATTGAGCTCATATTGCGCCAAAAGAGAAAGGAGAGACAGCCATTCTCCAAAGCTCAGGAAATGTGACATCACCCAAAATGCAGACCCAGCCTTTTGGCGGCCAGGTGGTAAAATGAAATATTCTCAGCCATCTCAGCATCTCCACTGCAAGGAAATTAGAAACAGAAACTTGGGATGACAGCACTTGGCAGCTCTATTCAACTCTGCTTTGGGACGCTGAAAAAGCCCACTCGGTAAGGCTGCTAGAGAGAATAATAAAAGGGCCTAAATTTTGCCAGAATTGTGGATTTCTGCCCCGCTGCTGAGCAGAAGCTGACTGGTGACTCACACGTCGCTTGACAGAGTCTGGCACTGCTGGTACCTCGTGGGCCTGAGGAATTGTGGAGCTGCTGCTACCCCAGCCAAGCCCAACGCCTCATCTCGGCAGCTCTGGCACGGGAACAGCAGCGCTCACACACCGAGGGGCACGGGAAGCTGGCAGAAAAATGGGCATTTTACTCTGCATCCAGACAGGCTGCAGAGCATGGGAGCAAACACACATCCAACAGCAAGAGCCACTGCTAGGCTAATTTTGGGAAGAGCGTGTTTCCGTTTCAGCAATGGGCATCAGCAATGGTTCTCAACAGGGCTTAAGACTTTGGGAAAGCAAAATGGGGCCAGAAGCATTGCAGTGGGCTAACAGGCTGCTAGGGTTGTGGAAGGCAGAGCTTTGTCTCCAAAACGTGTGTCTCTGCTCATTGATAGAACAATTTCTGCCCTTGTCACTTGACATTTTATGGGCTTGGTTTATTCAGGGAGGTCTGGTGGGGAAACCACCAGTTCTGGTCATAAAACCTTTGCCTCTTTGCTTTTTAATGTCTTTATGCTTCAATTAGTTTGACACAAGCTCTTTATGTCAGGAGTGGATTTGGCAGTTTTACACTGCTGTGGGGTACCTGCCACGCGCAGAACAGTCAGGAAGCTTCCTGAGCTGATGTGTGAGAGCAGAGTCTTGCAGGCTGAAATTTGTTCCAGATAGGTGCCAAAGGCTGCTCCAATAACCTGGCATATCTGGTCCTCCACACCAGGCACAGCACAGATGGTCAGTGAAGGCAGTCACATGTCCATATATGTGGTATAATTCTGTTGCAACCTCTGGATATTACAGGCCCATCTCCTCAGAAAGGTTCCAGCCTTCATGACCTCTTAGCAGAGATATTAATATATCCTCTCCCAGCACAACAAGGGTCACCTTGAACTGGGAACCCAGACCAGAACAGAAATAGGAAATTAACCACATATACCTTAAGTGTGCTGAAATCAGCCAGCCCCTTCTCAAGGCTGCATGCCACCTGGAGAAGAAAAGTCTTAGAAAAGAAGGATGGACCCAAGCATCACTGATGGCAGCACCATAAACAACCCCATGAGCACAGCAAGGGTGCCACAGCACCCCCATACAGTATCACTCTTATACAGCGGAATAAATGCTCTTTGCTGCAGCAGCATCACACAACAAAAAGCCAGAATATCAAAAGCCAAGCATGTGGCCAGAGTAGGGCAGCTGGGCTGGCTATCAGTTCTCCCCACCCATGGCTGGATGCAAGTACAGAAGGAGTTTCAAAGCCATTTGGAGCTTGCTGGGTACCAGACTCTGCTGAGCAGCAGCAGCCTGCAGTCCTGCAGGCCAGGGTACACGCTGAAGGACTGAGCCATGGTGCAAAGGACTCATCTCCAGCTCCACAGCTACTTTTGAAATAAACTGGCTCTGGTATTGCTACACTGCACCCTGTTGGACTGTTTGGCTGAATCCCTGCATGTAGGATTAATGGGAAAGTGGAAGGAACATCCACAGGTCCTTGACCGTGAGCTTCACTCCATGGTTAACCTGTAGTCACAACTACTGCATCCTGCTGGTGCTGTGGTGGCTGTTTGTTAAAGATGGCAAAGATGGTAGACATGGGGAGCAAACACCTTCTTTGTACTCCCTGCAGCTCCTGTTTTCTTTGCTTATTTTCACTTGATCTGCAAAGTAAATTTTTTTTCTCAGTGGTATCTGTGATTGCTTTATTTTGAATTAACCTGGGGGTGACTGCTTCTGTTTGTTTTTAGAGGACAGCCTATATGGAAATGTTCTTTTCCTCCTCCATCCCGGGGCCAGGTTCAGTGATGGGGGAAAATGTTGAGAAGGGCAAAGAGAGGGAGAAAATAAAAAGCCTAGCTCTTAGCTCCCACACATGTGAGGAGACTCGAGAACCAGGTAGAGCCTTCTTGTGTTGAGTCCTTAAAAGCTTCATTGTGATGTCTTTGCAAGAACATATTTATTTTGTTTCCTGAGCCGTATGAGCAGGGCATTGTATCTGCTGGATTAAGGCAGCTCTGTGCTGCTCGGAGAACTATGAAATCCCTTCTCTGTCAGGCTGATGTGAAAGGATCCCATTCATCTGGGCACTCCAGCCCGGTGGGGTCTGCTTAGCATTCATCCCGAAGTGCGACAGAGCTCCCACTGCTGTCTCTGGCTCACGCCGCTCCTTCCCCGCTCTCCCACATCCCCGCTGCCCCACATGTGCCGGCAGCCAAGAAAAGAGAATGGGCAACCTTTGCCCCGTGTCTGCTCACGGGCGGCTCTCTCCTCATTGCTATGCAGCGGGCATTTGCCCCAGTACCCTACTTCACACCAGAAAAGGCTCCTGGCCCCGCCGTGGGCCAGCGACGTGCGGCACAGCAGAGCCAAGGGATGCGGGAGGGCAGCCGCCCGTGACGACGCGTGAATCAGCAGCATCCCTGCCACGGCAGCCAGGGCACTGCCCGGAACGAGGGCTGCGGGCTGGCTGGCAAGGAGGAAAGGGAGCATGAGTGTGGGAGAGTGTGTCTGAGTGTGGGAGAGTGTGTCTGAGTGTGCCTGATGTGTGCGAGTGTGAGTGTGCCTATGGTCACTGAGGTCAGCCTGTGCAGGGGATGTGGTGCCTGGAGCTGGGAGGGCCGGGAGGGGATGTGAATCAGGGAAGCAGATTGGTGTTGTAGATATGTGGAAGAGATCAAGGTCTTGGTCAGTTCCTGCTTTCTTGTCCTATGTTTGCTTGAATAGTAACCGGACGTTGAGTTTTGTTCATAGTTTGGATTCCTGATATGGAGCCAGGTACCATTTATTTGCTCTAACTTTTCTAACGTCTGTCTAGGGTCTGACCTTTTTTCTTTTAATTTTGGCAACTACTGGTCAAAGACAGTGTTGGGGGGAAATTGTGAAGAAAGATCTCGAGAATTACACGTTGTCCAAGACAGAGAGTAAGCAATGTCTCCTTCTTGCTTACACCTTATTCTGATGAAACTGGACCTTTGCCTGAACATCTGTACCTAAAAAAGCTCCCAAAAAAACTTGTACCTGAGAGATAAGGATGAGTTAAGTCAGTCCAACCCATGCAGTCTGTGAGACTGAAAGAGCAGCTGATGCTCAGAGCTGTTTCTCCACATGATGGTCATTTATATGTACACACGAATTTACAGCCTTGTCCACTGAAATTTAGCATCGAGAAATGGGTTGGGCAGCTTGGACTGGACCTTTACACATCAGGCAGGCTCTGCTTTTGCAGGTCAGCAGTGGCAGATGGAATTGGAGGCACAAATTCCAGTCAGGCGCTGGTGCCTCATCCTCTGCCCAGGTCCTGGATGGGGTGGGGTATAGAGCATCCTCCAAGAGATTGTTCCATCTCTATGTGTGGCCCTTGCAGCAGAAGGAAGTATCTAAAGTCTCCTTGGGAAATGAAGAGCCTACCAACAGCACAGGAAGCCTGCCAAGCCTCACAGTGTGTGGCTACATTGGACCTCAGCTTTGCCCATCTATAACACCATTTATTGTTTTTAGAGGGGAAAAATATACCTTTGTGAGTACAAGATTTCCCAAGCTGACTGCTTCTTTGGAGAGGGGGAGAAAAGGGTCTCTGGCGTGGCTGGAAGGCACCACTTTGCTGCCTTCTGGGCCCCTCCAGAGGCATCACATTTCACTCAGGTTGTCATTTCTGGTTACACTTGCAGCTCTTTCTATTAACAGTAGGCAAGAAACAAGTGCCCCATTCTTCCCACCACAAGACTCTCATGGGTGTGCAGGGGGAAGCCAGCCCCTGAAGAAAGGACTACTGAGGAGGGACAATCCCATTGCACTCTCCTGGTGATGGCTTGGCCACATCCTGCTCGGGGAGAGCGTGCCTGCGAGCCAGGAGTGGCAGAAACTCCGTGCGATACCTGAGCGCTGACCTCACTGGAGACATGACGCAATCACAGAGCTCCAGAGAGAAATCCCTGGGGGCTGGCAGCTTAAACACTGCTGCCTTGTGCCTGGAACAACACTTCCAGTCTTCCAGCCTCAAGAAACTCCAGTCTGTTGGCAGGATGCTGCTCAGAGCTCGCTGGAGGCTGTGGGACTCAGGGAGGCTGAGAGCTGGCTCCAGTGGGAGCCCCAGACTCCACTGATGCCTCTGGAGACCTCTCCCAGCTGTTTCTCTGAAGCAGTGAGCAGGGATTTTTATTGTCCAGACATTTGGTGTTTGCAGTGGTGTGTTTTGCAGGATCAGCTGTTGAATGCAGCAGAAGCAGTGTCTGCCACTTCACATGGAGTTGTGTTCCTCATCCATTGTGGTTCCCCTGCAATCAGTGGAGTCACATCTAAGGAGCCAACACACCTCTGGGTGTTTGAACACATTCTTTACACATTGACATGTGACTTCAGCATGTCACTTCTGCCAGTCACTGTCTCACCTGGGGCCAGCACAAAACCAAAGTGCCACCAGCTCCCTTGAACTCTAATCACATTTTTTTGGTGACACTCCCTGGGTTCATATGAGTAGGAGCAGGTTCACAGGCAGGCTTGGCCAGGCTCCTGGGAAGAATATAGCCTCAGATACAAAGATGGTGAATTTCTTTATTTCTGAGAAGATAAAATCTGTATACTCAAGACAACTCCTTGAAGAAAAAAAGAGGTCAAGAAATAAAGGGCTTCATCATACTATAAAAGACAGCAGTCTCATGACAGCTTGTTTAATGTGGCATTTGCTAAATAGAAGCCAGCTCTCTCTAAGAATGGGTCTTCCTGAGAAATTCCTACACTAATGTATGCAATCTGCCTGTGGAAGGAGTGTTGTGCATCCTCTTGGGGCCTCATCCAGCATGGGTGTGAATCTGTCACAGTTCCCTGGGACTCATCTGAGCTCATCATCTCCAGAAAGAAAAGTTCAGGCTTCTGCACGCTCTGTGCATCAGCTGGTGCTGGCCAAGCTTCATACATGGTGGGGAGCTAAGCATGCAAACCACGCCAGATATACTTCCTGAGTGTAATTAGTGCCTAAAAAGTCAGCAACCTTGCTCTAAACATCACCAGACTCCTGTTCCTCCAGCCACACATATGTGATCCAGCCAGGGAAGAGGTTTTAATGGCACCAAGTACAGAAGCTGTGATCCATCCAGTAGGACCAGCTCCGAGATGAAGGCCCTGATGTGGTCCTAGTTCCAGTTTGGATCTTTGGGCTGCAGGCAGGGAGGATCAAAGAGTTTCAAGAGCACAGGCTTCTGGCTGTGTTAGTCAGCTCCAAGTCTACTGAGTGATCCATGCTTTAGCTGGCAGGCGTGAGCCCCAGCAGGGAACACCGTGCCTGGGACTGACCACCCAGCCAGGATCAGGTGCAATGCAAATGCTGACTGGCATTCAGAGCAGCAGACTCCAGCAGAGATTCTTTAGTCATTGTATGATTCACACATTGGCAACTGTGAATCCATCCTGCCTTGTGTGATCTGAGGCAGTCTGCTGTCCCTTGTCATCACAGGAAAGATGGGCTGGGAGACAGACCAGCTCAGAGGGGGACTTAGAGACGAAAAGTCTTTGATGAGAGAAAAGAAGCATCCAAATGACACTTTTCTCAGTAATTTTTGCTAATTATAAAGCCATTGACTGCTATTCCCAAAGCTGCCCTGCGTGAGGGAGCATAATCACCGATGACAATTTTTTGGCATTTTTCAGGCTTGTCACTGACAAGAACACACACCAGACACTCCGCCCAATGGCAACATCTGCCTTGACAAAATGAAGCCTCCACATTACTCTCAGCTCCAACATTCACTCTGTCAAATTCTCTGCCCCACTAGTCACACCGCAATGTTACCTTGGGGTAGCTTCAGGTCTCAGTTGTTTACAGAGCATCCTTCTCACAAACAATACAAACATCTTCTCCTTCCAAAAGTCTCCTTGTGGCCTGCAGAGTCCAGGAGAGGAACAGACAAGAGCCCATTTGTGGGCTGTGCTATACTGATTGGAGATTTGGATTTCTAAATACCTCAGTTTTGTTCATGGAACCTCTCGACCACTTTTGACACTGCTGGTGTGGATCTGTAGACTCTGCAGGCAACTTTAATCCCCAAGATAAAACCAGCAAAGAAACAGTGAACAGGGAAAAGAAGGAACTGCTTGCCCAGGAACTGGCCTGTAGGAACCTGAGGCAAGCTGTGCCTTACCTCTAGACCTAGGCCCAGTTTAAAGCTTCACCTAAGTGTCACAGCCAGCCAGTCCTTTCAGCCAGATGTGGGAGCAGTCTCAGCTGTGAGCCAAGTCTCCTGTGCTGAACGTCCAAAGGTGCTGGCTAAGCCCCTTCCCAAGTCTCCTGTGCTGAACGTCCAAAGGTGCTGGCTAAGCCCCTTCCCTCTCCAGACATAATCCTAATTGCCAATGCTTGGCAGCCACTCCATCATGAGCAATAAGGGAAATTCATATTTTGTGTTTTAAATGTGTTTATTAGCCAAGAAGTTATCACCTGAAAGTGGACGCTAGGGCATGTCCAGAAACCTCTTTCCCTAAGGTTCCCACCAACAATGTAGGCACTGTAAGGCCTCATGGCAGCTTGGTACCAAGCTGCTAAAGCTGTGCAGCAGCCCAGCAAAATCCAAGAGTCTTTTTTTAATGTCACAGAGCAACTTTTTGAATGACTAGCTCAGAAGGAAAGCTTTTTGAAAAGCTTTATGGTCACTGGAGGAAATTTGTGAGTTGCAGTGTGTGGCTGTTTGATGACGGAGAGCACATAAAATGTCCTCTTGGGACGAGGCTGGCACGCTGGCTCTTTCTGCCTGTGACCTAGTGCACATTCACGCTCTGGTCTCAGATTGTGAATATCCCACTCATCTGACTTCTCCACACCCCCAGCTAATTACAACTCTGCATTTCCTTAAAGAATCCCAGGTGCAAACATACAGATTAGAGGTGGTTACAGGAATAGGTTAGTTGGCTTTCAGAGCTAAAAGGTTATTGTTGTTTCCACAGGGGTATTACACAGTGTGCATGTGTCCATCCATATATATATATTTATATTTCAATTATATTTATGTTATTATTTCAATTAGAACCATCCATCTCTTCATAATGCCTGATTTCATTCTGCACTGGATTAAGCCCTGGTTGAATGCCAGCTCTGAAATGGCATGAATGAGTCCTCACAGCATGGGGAAACTTTCATCATGAAGGTCTTGAAATAAATGTCACCACCACTCTCATCTCTTTCTCTGAAGCACTCTTTTCCCCATCCCTCCTTCCTGCTCACTGAGGACACTATGGCTGTGTGTTGACTTGTGAAGAAAGAGACTCTTCTTTAGGTCCCATACGTGCCCTTCAGCAGGAGGGAGGTTGGGAGCCATGGACAGTTTGTATTCTTCTGCCCCTTGGGATGCCGTGACAAGGGTCTTGTCTTCCCTGACCAAATAAAAATAACTGAAAGCCATTATGCTCTTCAGCTCAGATTCAGGAGTGAAGAGGAGGCATTATGGGTTTTTTGCAAGGCCAGTTAACCTGAGCCAACCCTTGGCACCATTCTCGTGCCCCTTCCCTGAGATAAACACAAACTTTTAGTTAGAAAAGGTGAAATCAGTGACTGTCAGGATCATACCTGACCCATCACTGTACAACCAGAGCAAAACCTCAACAAAATACCTATTTAATTTAAAAACAAAATCAGGCATCCATTTAGCCAACTGCAAACTGTTGAGGTGTCTGAAAGACTGCATATCAGATCAGACCACTTTTGTCATCCAGCATAAGAATTTGGAAGGAAATATCTCTCAGCTTTCCTTGTGGCCTCTACTATCAACACTGCCCACAGCTGCCTGGGGGAGTTTTAGCTGCCATGAGAGGATCTTGTGGGGTGGAGAGGGTGAGGGTGGCACAGCCCAATGCTTTGCATTCTCATCTTGGGGCATTTTGTATTCTAGACACATTCTTAGGAAGAAGTGACATCAGGATGCCCAAATGAGGAGCGTGTGAATCATCCTGTGGAAAGCCACAACTGAACAATAATCAAATTCCTGAGGATTCCTATCTTCAGACCTCTCAGATGCACCCATTCCAGGAGGAGGAAGTATAATTCAAAAGGAGACAGTTTGAAGTCTGTCCTCTAAGGGTCTAGAAACCATTTTACAGCTTCCATCAGTCTCACATGCTGCAGTAATTGCCTTAGTAAATATATCAATGGGGAAGCATAAACTGCTTTAAAGTCAAGGAAATTCCAACAACTGGATGAGCTGCTGTGAGCACTGGTGGAATGAATCCCAGGCTTCTGAGGGATAGGGTGATTCAGGCTTTGCATTCTCATGGTTTGCAATTCCACCAGATTTCCTTGATGCAATTATTTTCTTGCGACTCTGCAGTCTACAAATTCTAAATATAACCTTGTGCATAAAATAATACCCTCATTTCTGAAACAGTCCCTTGCCAAAAGTCCTGCCAAGCAGTTGCTTTTTATATTACATTAGTCATGAACTGTGGCTGACAACAAGTTCCTCTTTGCAGACCCCTCCCAGAAATCTTGTGGAAAAGTTCTTTTTTTTAAAAATAATTCCAGCCTAGCTGAGCATATCAGGCAGGAAAACATTAACATTTTCCAGAATTGGATGATGTCTCATGCTCCCTTTAACAGTTGTTGCTGGTCCTTTAACAGATGTGTGGGAGAGATGCAAGTGACTGAGCTGGAAAGCGGTGACATTGCTCAACAGCAGTAAAGACACATGAGGCCAAGCTTTGAAAATAGCTTTTATAGTCTAGGAAGGATGAGGGAGTGAACCTAGAGATGTTCTGTGTTAGTTAGTGGCCAGGTGCCACGCTGAATCTGAGGCTCAGACTCCCACCATCTCATCCTTTCTGTTTTCACAGCTCAGGTGCTGAGCGAGGTGAAGGTTGTAAAACAAGCAGAAGATGAAAAGAGTTCTTCAGGGCTGCCCCACCCAGGGATGGAAGAGACACTCAGTGCTGAGAGGTGGAAGAGCCATCCCTCTGCCATGGGCAGAGCTGTGGGTGTCTACTTGGGACAGTGCTAGACAAGCTTCACCTTCATCACCTGGCTTCACCCATTCCTGCTCCTCAGAATAAGGCAGGAGCTATGACTGCAACTATCTCTGCACTTACCAAAGGAAACAGGCTTAGATGATTGGAATGGAATGGAATGGAATGGTAATGGAATAGAATAGAATAGAATAGAATAGAATAGAATAGAATAGAATAGAATAGAATAGAATAGAATATTTCAGTTGAAAGGGACCTAAAGTGATCATCTAGCCCAAATTCCTTCCATAGAGAAAAGCAAGCCCCTATCTCTTTGCTATTCTCTGAAAGGGACAACAGCTGCAGCCCTTAGGATATCATTCCTCATAAGCTTGTGCATTATAGGGACTCCAGGACCTCTCTGCCTCACTGCCATTTAACACTCACCCAGTACCTCACATCATCTCAAAGCCAAGGCAGTGGGATTTGGAGTAAAGCACAGAGTGGCACTGTACAATGGGGTGTCCGTGGCAAACCAGGCTGGAATTTGGTCTTTGTTCAAGCACTTCTAGGAGGAGGGGAAGGCAGAGGAGGTGCAGGGTGTGGTACCACTGCAATTTTCCTAGAGGCAAAGCCAGTTGAAGTTCACATCCTCCAGCTACTCCTTTCTCTCTGAAGGGAGGCAGCTGGCCACCCTGTTCCATTGTGCCAGCTTGTGTCTAACTGGGTCAGGGATCTGTGTTTAAAAATAGCCTTTGAGAACAAACACAAGCTTTCTTATGAACCTTGGAAATTTCACTGCTCTTGAGCACAGAGCAGGTGCTCATCAACAGGAGTTTGAGTGAGGGAAGGAGAAAGCAGAGGGAGTACAACCTCTCTTGGCTAGTTTTCCACCAAAATATAGATTCAAACCCAGTCAGAAAGGGCTCTGGAGGGAGCACTGATGCTGCCTAGGATTAGCAGGAAGCTAATCCCACTAACAGGTAACCCACTTTTTCTCAGCAAACACACAGGGATCACCAAATCTCAGCTCTGCTCCTGCACTCTGTGCCTGAACCACCTGCCAGGGTGGGGTGGGTGGTCAAAGGAGCCTGAAAAGCAAGAGCTGGTGTCCTTCCATTGCCAGCTGGAGGGATGGGGCTCTCTTGCCTGATGATGCCCTGCAGAGCCCATGGATAGCTGGTGGGATGTGGAGCCAGCTACATTGGGCCAGAGCTGACATCACCATGGTTGCTCTTCAGGGACCCAAAGAGCACATTCCTCATCCTTGAACTCCAAAGTGTGTCTATTTTAACCCCACTCTCCATGGCAACAGAGACTAAGCAATGCCATCTCTGCCTCACATGCCCCCTTGTTGTTCTTGTGGAGGGTTTGCTCAGAGCTGACCACCTGAACCAGTGGCTCATAGCTGAGCCAAGCCTTTGCCACCCTCTACATTTCCTATTTTCTACCCTCTACATTTCCTATTTTCCACCCTCTACATCTCCAGGATGAAATTCTTTCAAGAACAGCTTGTTCCTTTTTGGCCTTGGTATTAGAATTAATAAATCAAACTTGGATACAGCTCTTGAAACATTCCCCCAAGATGCCTTTTAATTAAAGCAGCGGAAAGAAAAGACCAGTCGAAATGTTGTAACATTTTTAATTAGTGAAACCTTTATTTTATTTGCTAAACAACAAGATTACATTTAAGTCCATTAAAATGAATCCTTCGTTGAAAGGCTTTACAGTGTGTGTGAAAGGGAGCTTTAAAGGATATTAATAAGGGCTTAAACATCCTAAACATGCTAAAACAATTGAAGAATGATATTTTTTAATGGAAGAACTTAAATAACCTTTTATTCCCACCACAACAAGTGTGTATGTTTGTCTACTGATGCCTTTGAAGTTTCCTCAAACAAACATGCAGCTGCCTTCATCCAGACCCACCCATTCTTTTATCCCTACTGCCATGGGGAACTGTAGTCTTTTCCCAATAATTCCTGGATAAAAATGTGTTTCTCAGACAGGAAATACATGCTACAATCATAAACACTTCACCTGTAAGTCCTCTTATTTATGGTCCCATGGGTTGTTTATTGCAAGAGGGAGGACTCTCTCTCCTCAGAGGTGTTTAGGAAAGGGATTTTATCATTTCTATAAAAATTACTTAACATCTTCAGAATCACTTACATTTTTTACAGCTATCAGAGATATAGAAGTAACCAGGTTAATTCCTATAAGTCCAAGAGGGTGGCAAATGTTCCTTCTTGGACAAACCTTTGAGTGTTGTCTGCTAATGGGTCTCACTGGTTCTGACCTAGCACAGCAGAGAGTACTCACAGGCTTTCTTCCTTGGCAATCCACCCCAGGTTTTAATGAGCAATGTTCACAGGCTCTTCTTTACCTGCTGACTGAGGAATCTGCTCAGAGAAGGCAGAGTTTGCCTTCACAGAGATGTAGCAAAGCTAACCTGCTGTACCTGCCTCTCCATGAGTATCTCTCAGAAGCACCTAATTCTGCCATAGCTTTGCCATTGTGGAGAGACATATCAGTGTTAGCTGGCCACACACCTGGATCTTCTGTCCATGATGACCTGTTTTCTTTCTGTTTATTTTTTTCTTTTGCAGGCATTCTTTTACGGCCTCTTGTTAGTGCATATGAAAGTGCAGAGACCTATGTGTTGTCTGTACATTACAACAAAGCAACAGAAGGCTAAAAGGGGTCTCAGGCACCCAGAACAGCTTTCTCATGGTCAGATGATCGAGAGGAAAGGATGCTGCTGGAAGCACTTCCGACACTGTCAAAAGTTGCCTGTTCTTGGTCAAAACATTTGGTCTGATTTTAGGACTCTTGATCACATAACTGCATTTCCTGTCATCTCTCAGAGACCATGTCCATGGTCATCATCTACAGGAGCTTCTTTCAGCTTCAGATCATGTTCAAGCTAAAGCACTTTCCTGCTTTCCAAACCCAGCAGTAAAAATCAAGTCAAGCCAGGTTTAATCCATCCATCCCTTCCTGGATAAAGGGGACAGCAGTGGAGGGGTCCTGGGGCACATCTCTCAGCATGATACAGCTCTTTCCTGCAGCCCTCCTGCAAAAAAATAACCCTCCCCCCTCTTCAAAAGACCTATTCCTTGTGATAGTAAAAAAGCACTGATTACTATTAAAAACCCAAACCCTGCAGGAAAGCAGGGAGGGGGAGTTTATGGCCATTGACCTTTTAACTCAGGTAGGTTTATAAAGAGCTGTCTTTCTGTTGCACCACTGGGATTGTACAAGTTTCTTGGCCATGAATGGGAGCTTTGTAGGATTCTACTGTGTGGTCATTCACGGGTAATCTGTTGGTCTTTTTAGAGACATTTAATAAAAAAAGAACACCTATCTAAAACACAGGAGGAGGGGGGTAGGCTGAGTATCAGCTAGCGGCCCAATCAATGAGTGAATGTGTTTGGGTCTCCTCCTGGAAGAGAAAGCTTGTTTTAGGAATTTAGCCTGGCACTCACGGGGTTCTGTTTGTATAGCCCTTTCATTTAAAAAAATACAGGCAGGCAAGTAAGAAGAGATGGATTGGAGCAGGCATGGGGAGAAGAGACAGGCAGGGAAGGGAAAGGGGAACCAAGGGGGGAAAAAAAGAGCAACTGTTAGAATTGAGAAGAGGGCAACAGCAAGGACGAAGGCAGAACCAGCCAATGGTATGTTCTCATTCTGTGGGCACCACACGGTTCTCCAGCTGATGGAAAGTTGCTCCCTGGGATGGAGCAGTAACCCTCAGGGTTAGGAGAACCCTGGTCCATGTGTGGTGGTGCACGATGGTGTGCCAAGGTAACAACAGCTTAGGCTGAACATCCAGACACCAAAACTCCATCAATCAACATCCTTCATCAGGAATGGCACAATGAGGAGTAAAATCCAGGGGGGTTTTGCTGATTGTGTAAGAACAAAGCACAGTGGGACATTGGGCAGAATTGTGATGGCTGGACTCTAACACACTGCAGACACATGGGATGAACACTTTTCAAGTTTCCCCTGGTACCTGATGGAAGAAGGGCACTAACTCTGCATTAGCAGCCTCCAATAAAGCTGCCTCACCAATCCAGCCAGCAGCTCTGCTTGGACACTTTGCTTTCCCTTTTGAATTGTTGCCATGAAAAACTGAAACAACTCCCCGCATTTTTCAGTGGTGAGGGAAAACTGCTCTTGTGTAGCATGATAAAACAAGTTTGGCTCCTTATATGGCAAAGGCGATGTAAATGCCAGGCTCAACCATCAGCTAAACTCATTTTCTCCATGTGTGTGTGCTTTTGTACATATATAATATGGATATATAAATCTTTACCTAACTCATCAAAATGTTGGTCTGTGTAATTTTCACCTTGCAACATGCAGCTTGTTAAATTCTCTGCATCACCCTGTAGCAATAAAAAAGGCTCTCACCTGTACTGCCCTATCTCTGCTGGTAGCCCTTGCTATCTATAATCTATTGGCCTTTGCTCTTCAAGAAAATTAAAGAGTTAATTTGTGAATAGTTACTAAGAACATTTAAGGATAAAATAACTATGTAACCTGAGAATAAGAAATGTTCACTGTTCTTCACTGGTGCTCTCAAAGAGCTTAAAGAAAATATCTCCCACCAGCTGGTCTACAAAGTGTGTGACTTGTACATTTGTAAATCTGGAAAGTCAACAACCATATATGATGTTAATATTTGCCAGCCAGAACCCACAAGTCATATACAGAGACCTTTGCTCTGTCCTTGCTAAGTTGAGGACTGGACCTTAGTTGTGACTATGAGGGAAAAAAAAATGCCTTGTGAAGGAAAACTTTCCATTAGCATAAAGCCAAAAGCACCAGCCAGTGAACCAGGTGGACGTGCCTTTACACCAGGGCACCTCAGGGGCAAGAAGGAGGGGACTTGGGGGTGTCCCACAACACATGCAGGTAGTCCCTAAATTCTAGCAGCTCCTGAGCTGGCCAACAAATGGTGGAGAGCCTGGGCTGGAGATCAGTAGCTGTGAGGTCTCTGTACCCACAGTGTTGAGAAAGTGATGCCTGCTTTGGGAAAGCAATGGCTCTTCATCCCTGAGGAGCTCTGAGGAGGAACAGGGAGGAGATGAAGTCAAATCCTCTGGGTCCTGCTGCATTTCTAGGCCTGGGGCTATGTGTCCCTCCTGAAATGCTTAATTCCTAGATATTCATTGGGGAAATGCTGGTATCTCTTTTTCAGGGCTCCTGAGGAGCTGAACCAGAGGCCAAAGCAAACCAGGGTTTGCTATCAATGACTCCATTGAGGGCTGGGGCAGGCAGAGCACACAGCTGCAGGGCATGAATGCTGAAATGAGGGGGCCTGCCCAGCCTGTGGATCTGCAGGGTAACAAAGTACTGGGAGGGAGGATGGGGGTGTGGGGAAGGATGGAGAGGTTGCCACTGGAAGTGTGGAAATTGCACGGATTTGGAGTTTCCACTCTGAAGTTCTTATAAGGTGCGAATTTTGGCAGCACTTTGTGGCTTCCATGGTAACCTGAGGAGGCAGGAGCCAGGATGTCTGGGGAGAAAGATGGCAGTGGTGGGTTTTAGAGTCCTGGTAGCTGTCCCCTCACTCATGAACAGGGAGCCTGTGGAATGATGCAGCACACAGGGAAACACCAGAGACCCTGCCAAGACTGTCATGGGTGGTTCAGCCTGGGTGCAATGCTGCCTTCAGCATCACCTTTTACCCCT
Source organism: Hypocryptadius cinnamomeus (assembly GCA_013400635.1). NCBI lineage: Eukaryota > Metazoa > Chordata > Aves > Passeriformes > Zosteropidae > Hypocryptadius > Hypocryptadius cinnamomeus. The sequence goes on along the minus strand of VYZP01068528.1, from coordinate 13,855 downwards.
GCTCACAGAGTTCACCAGCAGAAACACCTCTGTGACCAGCCAGCAGCTTCTGACAGCTGCACACACACACACAGGGCAGCACTTCATCCCTCTCCTGGCTGCCTGGCCTGGGCAGCAAAGCAGCAGGACAAAAGCAGAGGTAGCTGATTTTGATATCAAACCCCTCCTCCTCTCCTGCCTAGATAATGGCTCTGAAACTCGTGTACATTAAATATTCATCTAAATATCCCAGCCCCAGACTTCCATGGGGCAGAATCTACCCTACCCTCCAGCCAAGAGCTCTGTCCCCAGAGGAAGGGAAGACAGAGAGATGTGCACAAGAGGTAGGAACAAGGTCCTGTCAGGTCAATGTGCCTGGCTGCAAGGATAATAATCAAAGCAACAGGGATCTCTGGAGGAAGGGAGCCCAGCAGGACCATCCCTTCTGCAGACACAGGCTGCAGGCACCCAGTAGTCACATCTCTGCTGTGAGAACTGAACAAGCTCATCCGGCTTTTCCTCTGCTTCCCCCTGGGACCACCTCCCCCC